>NIUQ01000634.1:0-44939 GCA_002796945.1 Plectus sambesii | reverse complement strand
CATCTTGGCAATGAGCACTCGGAATGTGACGTATTCCTTCAACATCACTCCACGCATGATCGTCTTTATTTCTGGTATGCCTGAGCCTGCAAATTTCAAAATATACCATTGAAATTTCTCATAAAAACTGCAAAAGAATACAATAAGAAGATAGTAACTATTCCACTAATGTTTTGTTTTCTTTCTAGTTTTCATATGATAAATAAATCAATCTCAACGTTGATTCTTTAACACTTCAAATTCATTTTTAATACAATCTTTATTACAGTGGAATTCGTTTATACCAATATTTGGGGGACATGCCAAAATTATCGCTAAAAATGAAGTACCGGCATAAGCAAAACCGATATAAACGAATTCTACTCTATCACATACCTGCTGCCTGTGGAGCAACACAATAAACGAAGAGGACGGAAGAGAAGACGAGAACGAGACAGAATCCAGTCCAGGCTCCGAACGCCGCAAGATCTGATACTCTTACGGCCATGCTGAACAATTTCACGTGCCCTAGAAAGCCGTTATATCAGCGTTGAAGATATGCGTACCTCACATGCGATAGGAGAGCGCTGGTTCTTGATGAAAAGTTTGCAGATTATAACATAATTTAAATGATTTTATGAGCAAGTACTGAGTAATCACCGCGACTCATTTAAAATGTTGAGAGCAGCAAACGACAGTTTTAACGGCTTTTTCATTCTTCAAGGCAACGCAATGGATGATCTGTCTATATGTGATAAAATGAAGCTTATAGAGTAGAAAGGTGTACTATGTTAAACCATTTTCTAAAAAGATTGGACGGTAACCCGAAATGAGCGGGGGTCAACGGTCAGTCCGTTGCACCTGCAGTAGCTGTCACTTGTCCACGATCGATCGTCCTTTTTTCGTTCGCAGACAGATTGGGCAATCAGCAGTACAGTTACTGCAGCAGTTATAAGCGAGATTTTTATTACCTCTGAGCATTTGCAATTTGCAATTACCCTATCTACCATTCCCAACTTAATAAGAACTTTAAGTTATCCTTCCGAATCCAAAAGGACGCTCTCCCACTTAAAGAGGACGCTTTCCATATCGAAGGACATTTCTATTCGTATCAATATGAAAACCCCTTTTATGATTGGAAAGTGTCATCATAAAACTGAAAAAGATCCCTATTTAGGACATTTTATTCGAGACCGACGCTCTCCTTAAATAAATACAATAACCGCGAATACAACTTACATTCTTGTAAAAGTTCAATTGCATAATCCATGCTGACTGATAGTATAGCCATGACAACGCCAAGCACTACCGACAAACACCAGTCTTCCACCAAAAAGTGAGCCAAGTTACGGCATTGTCCTGAATGAAAGCTTATAGACAGAAGTGGGAAACTTGTCAGACTAAAGCATCTGCTAAGCGCCATTGTACGATAGCCTTTTAGAGACAGTTTGTCTAAGTCTTACTGCAATTAGTTCTCTGAGCCAAATTTTATAAAATTAATTTAAAAGTAAAATGTGTAAATGTTGTTATATCATTTTGACATTTTACATCTATGTAAGTTTTATGAAATTAACTTCTGAGAGCAGCGGTAATGTAATGTCATAGTAAACCGCTACTATTTAGAATGAATGACTATTCAGAAGATCTTTATCGTGTTATGAACATCAACACGTTCTATTTGACTACGTCCCAAAGACTGCACAAAATAATCAGTTTTAATCTTTATACACTTATCAACACTACGAAAACACGTAAACTATGCTTTTATCACTGAAAAATCTAAACATTACTTACGGCGCATAAAATTGAGCAGAGATTCACTAGAATTGCAAGTACATAAGCCAATGGCATTTTTCTGCGATCCAACGGTCGACCATATGTCATTGTATTCATCGTAGTCCAGATCTTCTGCCATATCTAAACTGTCTTTTAAAGGAGCATTTGAGAAAGTGTAAAGTTGACAGATGACTCGATTGGTAAAAACAAATGTGTCGGCAAACAGGATCGAACCAAAAACATAAAATGACTTTTACTTTTTCAATCAACTTTTCTCATCAGTAACTTCTAACTAACAGTTAACTGCTCTGTAAAATCCAAATAACAACTACCAACGCACGACACAAAAACGTGCGCTCCTTGCGGTTCAGTTTTTTTTGTTTATCAATTGTGCCGCAGGTTATTACTGACTGTTACGACGTAATTCATCATAAGTAACTCAATAATGTTTAGCTTTTCATCGCAAACCGTCGATATAAAAAAGTAGTGCGAACTAATTAGCTTACACCACACGCAAAACAGAGCTAGCCGATCAAACGTAATAACCAAGGCAAGGATATGAAAACAGCAGGGTGCGCTACGATATAACAATGAACATTTGCTTTTCGATTCGCTGGCCTAGAGTAACGAGAATTCACTCAGCGACGCGCAATCATGATGAAAATCGCTTATGTAAGATTAAAAGTTGGTCTTTTTCGTCACGCAGGACGAGAGGCGAAGGCTCAAAAACAAATCAGCATTAACTTGTTTTATATTTTCCTACTCCTGCTTGTTTGTCCGAGAGCAAAGGCTAAGGTCAAATATTGTTCGACCAAGGTGAGCAGAAGGACTGGTCGTTACTTACCGCACCATGATCTAATTTATTGCGATGAAAGGGTTTGAAATCCTAGAGACCATCTTTCGATTTTTGATTTTAAATTTTCATTCTGTTTTGCTGTCTATTCTAGTATACTTTCGCTGATCCAATATTGCCGTCTCTTCCAACAAAGGCCATTTATGCTGTACAAAGTGCTAAACTTTCCAATAAAGACTCATTTGTGAAATTTATGCCAGTACTCACAATTCTGAAGATTAGCTGACAAATGTTCACGTTAAAGACAATATAATAACAGCACAAACGTAACGTTGGATCAGTTTAGAACTAGGCAGGCGTACACATGTTACTTTACTATATGCCCTTTAAATATCACAGCTTGACTTGGTTTAAAGCTTGCGCACTTTGCTTTATTCAGTAGATCTTCAATAATTCTCAGTTGCTTAACATTTGAAACTTTGAATTTGCACAAAAAATTCCCTTGCGAACATCTGTGAAGAAGAAAGTGAGAGGCCCTTTACAAAATGCACGATAACCTTCAGAGGAGTAGACGGTAATACCCGCATCGTCGGCAAAAATTGGAAAGTTGAGATCAAAAACCGTTGATCTACCTTTTGAATTTCAAAACGCTCGATCAAAAATGACAGTAAAAACTGCGATCGCTTCAAGTGACAATAATGCGATTACAATTTTTTTATGATGATACTTCCTGTGAGTCCTGGCCGACCAAAATTTGACCCACTCGGCCACAACAGTATCCCAACAAACGGAAATAGAAAGGTTTACAACGTGTTGCTGTAAGATATTGCTCAAACAATAAACCAGTTCTTAACCTTACATTAATCGATGCCTTCACAGCAGAGTGCTCGCGACGCGAGAACTAACTTCTGTTTTTGCCACCTGCAAAACTGAAAGCGATCGTTAGTCATGATGGATTCCATACGATTTCGCTTTTTCGTCAATGTGAAATTATCGGCTATGATATTGCAGTTAAATTTTATTAGTTTGGATATAATCTAATCTAATATAATCATATGCATTGACAACTGTTTCGCGTCTTAGATAGGATATCGAGACACATTAAAGTACAGCCGATTCCAAACAGAGCTCGATTAAGTTAATTTGGCACATTTCACTCTTCACTCGTGGGCAGGCTATAGTCCTGCCCTGGAGGCCGCCATTAACGCGCTCATCAATTTCGCGCATTCATCTCTATATGTATACATTTAACGTACGTAGGCGTCATTTTTACTCATGCTGTTTTATTACTGCAAATATTTTTCGACAAGGTCTGGGAATTTTCGATTTTTTTGCATACTTTATTGCGGTGTAGGTACTCCAATGTCGACGCGTGTGCTTCCCATTTTCTCACGCCCACCACAGTAGGTTTGTAAGAATACATTGGTGAAAAACATTTCTGAAAGTCCCTACTTAAACTTTGAATTGGCGATTTTTTACATTGCGCGCAGATAATATTGTACTTTTCCTAGTTTAGGACTTGTTCTGAACCAGTTTAAAATAGCTGAAAACTGGAGAACAAGTAATTCAAATGGTTGAAAGATACATTCTTTAGTATTTGGCCGACTGATTCGTTCGTAGCTCTTCATGAAAGTATGAAATTTAATAAATAATACATTGCTATTCCAAATGTGCCATCTATTCAGATATCCACATAATCTTGCTGCTGTCTTATTCTCTATCAATTTTCATTTCACGCTTGCAATTTACCGCCAGTTATTAATTACAGATGTTTGGATAGTTGCCAAATGCATGATATGTGACCGATGTACATCGTCATTCCCACCACTGCGATGAAGACATTCTTTATTACTGCGATCAGTTTCATAACACTATAGAAAGCTGAGAACTGAGGAAGCAAGTTTTTCTTCTTATTATCATCACCATTCTATCATATGCGGAGTTGACGCAAAGGACATGACAATGCAATATTGAGTCTTGATTCTTCAGTTCCCAACACAACGGTTTCATGAAATAGACCCTTCCACATTAACTTTTATGCATTATATATATAAATTTGATTAAATGTGATTGTTTTGATCTGTAATTTGATAGTGCACGCAGTATCTGTTGTTCTTTATTCAGTTATTACTTTTGAGAATGCGCGTCTTGCTTGATGATATTGATAATAGGGTTGTATACTTCGGCGGCTGCGCGCAGACCCCAGATAAAGTCGAGATGGTTAAACTCGTAAAGAGGGAAGTTTCCGACGAGGTACTCGGGTTTGATGTTGGGAATCAGGTGGTCGTTAATGTCCTTCGTATCCCCGAGCCAGTCGTAGTCGCTGTAGTAAAGGTAGACGGGCGCACGAATCTGGCTGACGTCATAGATCGGTGGCACTGGCTATAATTTCCACTTTTAAGCTATATTCTCAAATCATGCACAGCTTTCGGGCAAAAGTAACTTCTCTTTATAGGAACAATGTCTCAAATATAGCTGGGGGATATTACAGTTCGTAACAGCTTTGACAATGAATTAAAGTTCTCGTCTTCTTAATTCTAATCATGTGCACTGGTAGCTTTAGATATTTCTTATGTTTGAATTTTTATGAAAAACTTGTCCGTCTAAATAAGGACAAACGCAGTTGCTTCCGTCGCCTGAACAGGGCGAATGCTTGCAATCAAATAAGCAGAGCTTTTAATTCTATAACCTCAACTCTTACGGTAACTTCTTCGGCATCGAATATACTTCAAACATTTCGAAAATTAATCCGACAGATTCTGACTACTGTAGGCTGCAGATTATGCATAAAGCACACAAGTTTTACTCCGTGTAATTATGATCTGGACACGTTTGTTCGTTGATTTAAAGGAACTACAGACTTTCGTGACATTTCTGACTCTATCTAATGCATTTTCGTACGAGAAATACGAAATTAGTGCGCTTAAAATAATTAAATACTGCCTGTAATAGTTCGACGCTTTACGCAACGAGCCCTCACAGCAGAAAATTTTCAAATATTTAAATAACTTGCTTACATTTCCATAATGTTGCTGATTTTCTGCGCTACTGCCGTAATCATACATTTGTTGTTGATTGCTTTTGACCATCTGCAATTTGGCGAACTCTTTAAGTAAAGCAAATTATTGTCAACTGTTCGAAGAACTGACCTGAACCCAGTGGGCCATGTTCTGCGTTGACGTGCCAGCTGGACAGTGACCGAGATAGACGGGCACTCGACTCTGATCAGAAGAAAATATCACTATGACATATATTACAAAAGGCTATTTACAAAGAGAAAATTTGGATAGATCGGCTCAAAGTCCCTCCCCTGAATGACGACTTCGTACAGCTTAATTAGCAAATTTTTCGTCAGAAGTGCTACAGTATGAAACAATTTGCGCCTGTGGCGCACAAAATCCGCCGAAATTGTTTGTCTACAGCGATAGATGAAACGTCTAATCGTCCAGCGCCTCATTTACCACTAGAAGGTTCATTCTTACAAAAACTGATTTAGCGCCGTCTAGTTCAAGATCTCATCCCTGCAATACAGTGCACTGAAAGGCAAGTGGGTACCGAGTTGAGCTGTTTGCTATCGGGTCCACCAATCAGGAAAAGGATGTTGTTGCACAGCGGATTGGAATGATGAAAAATGCCGCAGAAGAAGGCCGCAAGAGTGTCCATGATAGTTTTGCCTGGCAAGAACTGATCCTCGCCGAATAGATGCATCAAAAACTAAAATGAACAAAATTGAAAACTTGCGGTTGATCATTACATGAAAACAGTTTAACCACTGCATAATCGAATAGGTAGTACCATTGTATAACTTCTTTGATACCATTTCAGCTGAAAATTGTACATGTTTCAAATGATATTAAATATTTATTTACCGAATTGGCAACTTTCTTGATGTTCATTTTAAGGAAATGTGCCTGGATTGATTTTAAAAGTGATTGATTTAAAAGTAAAAACAAATAGAAGAATTGGTGAAATGAGAATTAGTGTACTTCGATGGCGGTGCCCAAGTATTCGCCGATGTAGTACAGTGCTCCTTGGATATGGCCAACAGTTCCAACTGGCGCCAATGCGAAGAACTTTCGGATCTAAACAAGAACATCATTCATTCATTTCATTGCAATCCAAGCCCTGAATAAACGAAAAATGGGGACATTAGAACGTTTACTCTCTGAAGAGTTTGCTTCATCGTTCAAATACACCGGAGACAAGAAGCGAAATGCTGTACCTTTGGAGTGAACGTTTGATCGGTATCGGAAGCGAGCTTTGAGAACATGGTCAATGTTCCTTGAGAATGCCCGACGTAGTACAGACTCGTTTGACCGGTCTGACGCAGCGCCTCGTCGATCATCGCTTCCAGGTCATACTTGGCCATTTCATCCCAGCTCAAAATCGATCATTCATTATTCATATTATAAAAGTTTGAGATTGTAGCTGCCCTCGTGAAGAACACTGATTTGTAATAACAGAGTTTACTGTTTAGAAAAATACTCATCAAAAATTTGCATTTTACCATATCAAGTTTGTGAAGACGCAGTGTCGGCTGTGAATTTATCATGTTTATGATGCATTCTGATACAGGCGTTATACGAATGGATGCACGATTTCAGAAAAAAGGATAAATAGTGACTTTTTTTAAAAAGTTGAAAATAATTAAGCGTTTTTTAACTAATGCCGTTGATATGCATTGCAACAGTTGCCTTATTAGCCGTATCATAGGATCGACTTACGTATTTTTGTACTTCAGTTACAATAGTCAACATTAAGCAACCTGAACTGCCAAAATTCGTGACTGTTCGGGTCGAGGTGCGTATGCTGCAGGCCGTAAGTATTTCCTCGCATATTCCCCATCCACACATCAAAGCCCGCGTCAGCAAACATGAACCCTAAATAAAAAATAGTTTCAGTTACAGATAAACTGATTTTATTCAATACCTGCGGCTTCATTTGGAAGATTTGTGACCCAGTTGGAGCTCTGCGCTAGCAAACCGTGCTGTAGGAATACAACCGGACGCTTTTCACTGCCAGGACCTAAAATTTTACGGTCATCCGAAGATTTTTATGTAATCAGTGCATAACCGCGAACCTGATTTGCCGTACGGAATACGGTGGACTTGCAGAATATAACCATCCTGCGTAGTGACAGGAATCGTTTCCGATGTATAGCCCCAGTATGTGATGATTTCGGGCTGAAAAAGCGACTTGCTAATTCTTTAGCCATGAATACACCTATACAACTAAACAGAGTAATTATAAAGTTAATAAAGACAGAATCACTTCAAATGATCATTTCGGTTAAATATATGAGGTACTGCGATTTTCATCGTGAACGACAAGAAAATAATATAAAGAGGAAGAAAAACAAACTTACAACAGACATGTGCTCCTCCGGGTCATCTGCGCGTACGGTTGCGCCGAAGACCAGCGCAAGGAGCGCAAAGCACGCAACGAACTGGCGCATCCTAGCGCTGCACAGCCGCGGCGCAGAATAATGACTTGCATTCTTTCAGCTGGCCTTATAAGTTATGAAACGACTGCGTTTTACCTTATACCACGCATAGCAGAGCGTGGGAAACAGCTCATCTGCTCACAGCGAACAGTGCTTTGTGTTTCACTTTTGCAGGCACCGCATGGTGCGCCGACAGGGCTCTTCCTGCTTCATAAAAGTGCTGAGTGTTCAAAATTGAGAAACTGAGTCTCCGTTTCCTTAACTATCCGTGTTGCATGATGATACTGCGACGATGGCAACACAGAAATAAGAATCGATTTCTCATTTTAAACACTCAGCAGTTTTATTAAGCAGAGGTGAATGGAGCGTGTCCAGTAGTTTACCAAATGGTTGCAGTGTTAAACTGTTCAGAGGTCGAAGCATATGATTTACTTTCGAATTGTGTAAAAACTTTGTGCATAATTTTTTGCACATATGAGTGGACGCGTAGTGAGAGTGGAGGACAAATATAGAAACCAGAAGTAATCCCTCTTAAATGTCGAACAGTGTTCAGCCAAGTCAGCTACATCGTCCACCCTGCGCTGCGTTAATTAGTCAGCGTCCATGTCACATGTTCAAGAAATATCCTCTCATTTGACATTTGTACTTGTATAATCAATAATGGATTGGTTTCATATCACGAACTTTAGTTGTACTTAATGCATTGATAAAGTATATTCCGAAAGTACAACTTTAGCAAAAGTATGCAATATAAAACCCACGCAATGTCTCGTAAACTTTCCTTAGTCACTTCAGAGCGCCCCACCCCGGTGAGATAACACTGCCATGACGTCGAAGTTTTATTTTTTTGTGCTGATAGGATGAATCATTTTATCACTTTACACCATTCACTTAGAGACGCGACGAGAGTTGTCAGCGCAAGTGACGTTACAAGGAGTGCCACCCTGCGGCCCTTTCTTGCTCACAGCGATCACATATAAGTCCAGTGAGTTGAGCGTGATAGCAAGACTTGACAGTATTACGATAATCCTTCATCATTGCCAGAAATAGAAAGTTTCGGCGAGAAATGTCTTTGATCGTCCGCTGTCATTTCACTGCGATTTGTCTCATCGCTTTGACGATTATACCAACCAGCATGGGTACTGTGCCAAGCGGATGCTCAATGGATCGCTGCTCAACCTGCTCGAAGGACAACCTCTGTCGGACTGCTTATATCGAATTCTCATGGCAAGTGGGAGGTACAGTGAGCGGAAACAGCTCAGCCAAAGAATGCGCCTGCGATCAGAAAGCATGCCTCATCGCCGAAACGAACGGTGCCAATTGCCTGACTTATGATAAGCTATCGCCAAAAGGACAACATTCAGTATTTGTTTGGCTGAACGAAACTAATGTGTTTGAATTCAATCAGATCGCCGATGCTTTTGAGGCGGGAAATGTAAACATAAGTGATTCTCTATTTTGCTGTCAGCAGGGCAAAGCTAGTGATAGTGGAGCTGGGGGAGCTGGGTTGATCAAAGCTTCAGTTTCTCTGCTAATCACTCCTGTACTATATTTTATTTTTCGTTTCTGATGTAATTCAAGTCCATTTGTAATGTATATGGCAGCAGCGATTGCAATCAGTTTGATACCTTCCGTAACTTTCTGAACGCGTTTGTTCGTTTTAGTGTCTATTACCTATTTATTATGTCACAGTATTATATACGGTGTGTCGTGTGCGCGCTATGCAAGAATTTTTATAATTATTTGTGTCTGTTATTAAATAAATTCAAACTGTTCTCGAACTGCTCACCTCTCCCACCTACTCCTGCGTCGGCCGACATGTGCTCATAAGTACCGTACATAAGTTGGAAAAAGAATGGTTAAAGCAGCAGTGCATAATTGATTCTTGTCGGTGTGACGCATACCGCTGTTTACATCATTCGTGCACTGCGAATAACGAACGAAGTAGAGCAAGAAATCTTTCAAATAAAACAAAATAGTGACTCTTTCATATTAATTAAACGAAGAAGGTGGAAGCTGAAAGAATGACGACAGTTTTCGACTCAGATTTTCCAAAATTATCGTCTAGTACCGATAGTTTGCCGACTACCTCTCAGCCACAACCTAAACCGTCAAGTGCGTCTTCGAGCCAGCAAACGAACGACACGCTTCCTAATCCTCCAAACTTATCAAGCATTCCAAGTGTTGACGCTTTCAAGTCTTGCTGGGTTTGTTTCGCGACGGAAGAGGACGACCCGACGGCAAAATGGTTGTCGCCCTGCAAGTGCAAAGGGTGATTTATTTTTCATTTTCATGTTTGCAAATATGCTTCTTACTTACTCTTTTCGTAATGAGTTTATTGGATCATTATTGAGCATGCGGAATAAGAGGGGATAACACGGTTTAGGGCTAAAGCGATTTTATGATATTTTTGTTGGGGCAGAAAGGAAAAATCGAAAGAGTATGAATCAGATTATTGGAAAAGATGGACTGTCGCACAGAGCTATCATATCCCATCCTTATATGGCAGAGAAAGGGACTTTGATCATTCACCTTGTTCACATCTATCCTTTTCCACGCATTCTCATTAGAAATATTCTCATTATTGAATATATCTTCAGTTTATTCAAATACTGGTGAACGTTTCAAGAATTTTAATCTAATGTCAATCTTTCATTCAAATTTGGCATAATTGCTAAATACTACCGTTTTAAATATCGGCATGAGACTGTTCCAGTTTCACTAACAACATTATACATTATAGTTATAAAACATAGATTGGTGATAGTCGTCATTCTTTGCTCTTAAAACTATAGCTTCTTTTCAGTTCAACCAAATGGGTACACGAATCTTGTCTCCAACGGTGGGTAGACGAAAAACAAAGGGGAAATATTTTGACAGCCGTTGCTTGCGCTCAATGCAATTACATATATCGGTGAGTTAATTTTCCACCTTCTTTTCCTCCTGCCTGCTTTCTTTTTCGAATATCCACTCATGAGCGTTTGGCATTTGTTACGTTTTTGTCTTAACTGTTCAACTCTATTTGAGCTCTTAAAATTTCTTTGTGCATTTTGATGTTTTTCATATTATATGAATCATGATCCACGTTATATACCATTTCCACTTCGATAAGGTTATTTTTCGTATTTGTATGACTTGAAAAACGTTTTATTTGAACTCAAAAGTGTTGCTGTTTCCTAGGTAAAGTGTTTTTATTGAAGCAGAAATAGTATAAACGAGGCAACGACGATATATCCCAGTTCCACTTTAACAAGGCTACTTTCCAAATCAAATAGTAAATTATCCACCTGAAATCAGTTTTATAATCGTCCTCCTTGATTTTTTAAGTTTCCTTTTTAAGTGAAAACGGGCTAAATTTCGCGCTTTGACTAAAAGAATAAATGTTTCAGTCTCGTCCTCCCAGCGGCGAACGTTCTGCTGCAAATGTTGGAAAAAATGGACCGATTTGTGGCGAGAGCTTGTCCCTTGCTGACCGGCGGAGTTATCCTCGGTTCCGTTTATTGGTCAGCTGTCACCTACGGCGCCGTTACTATAATGGAGATCCTCGGTTATAAACGAGCCCTGCACGTTATGGAAAAGACCGATCCTATGGTCAGTTTAGGCGTTTACTCATCCGCCCCTTTTCAAAAATTCTTGCATGATTCATAGTCAACATTTTTTGATTACTAATGAAAAATCTATCCAGACAACTTTGTTGGCAAAGATTAACGCACATTTCGGTGTTTGAACACCATTTTTCACCCATAAAGATGGTCGTTTCATGGTTTTTGACGTGCTTCAATTGATAAAAAGAAGCGCTATTGAATTTTGAAGTAGTTTGCCTTATTCAATCTACGATTTCTTGTAACAGATTGAAATAGTTTGACTATATATTGATATTGAGCTTTCAGGTATTAATCATCGGGCTGCCAACGGTCCCAATACTACTAGTGGTAGGCCGAATGATTCGCTATGAGGAAGCACTGGTCCGAATAGTCGATCGCACGCTTAATCGTCAAAAATTGGACGGACAAGAAGTGGATCGCTCATTAGGTCAGCTTTTTTACGCTATCGCCATATTGCACCTTACTATCAGTTGTGCGAAATTATTTGCAATCCTTCACGGTTAGCGTTGCGATGAAGTTATCAACTTTCTTAGTTAGTAGAAAAGATAGAACTATTGATTTGAGACAGAGGAAGAATGCTGCCTCTCTGCGGAAATATCGTTTCTGGGCTTTGGCTAAAATATTACTCTAAGCCAATGATTAAATCCAGGAGGGCTTTCCGCAGACGCCAGGGTGGCATTCAGAAAACGGTGACCGGAACTTACACCCCACCAATCTTAATCCTTCCCTTGACTAGCGCTATTCTATTTATTCCTCTTATCGCTATTATCAGCAACATAAGGTTATCGGACATAGGTAGCGAAGGATGAACACAACTTTGGCCACTCTGAGGTACATACAACGTGAGTCCAATCACTACCGGGAGGAATCACCACTCTAAAGTCGTCTGCGTATCGGGTGCGGGGGCGTCCACGGGGGCGCTTGCCAAGGGGAGTCCAGCGAAGGAGTCGGGTGTCCCAGCGCAGTTCGCCTTCTCGTAGCTGCATCTTGTAGGCGTTGACTAGCGCTAAGTTTAGTAAATGATTTTAACACTCGCAGTGTGCGTCGTAGCCAACGCACACGGTGAGCAATAAATTCATTTACTGCATTTAACGTAATCAGGCAACAGTTTGAAATTGGTGGGGTGTAAGTTCCGGCCATGTCAGAAAACACTTTTCTCTTACATTAGTTTTCTTATCGCAATAAATTGATCAATAATTCTATCTTTTCAGCGGTCGAAATTTGCATCCTATCACGATAATGTTATAATTTTATATTTGCAGAACAGCAACAACAACAGCAGTTGCGTAACCAACGGGGTCTGCCGGTGTCGACGGCGACGCGAACCTTCATCGGCGCCTTGGCGTTTCCGACCATAGCCGTGCTGGTGGGAAAATGTATCGTGGCCAGCAGCGGTTCCAAGGTTGTCTGGCCGCACTGGAAACAGGCGCTTATAGGCGGCACCACTTTTCTCGCCGCCAAAGCCGTATGCAAGGTCAGTGGGGTGGAAGTGGCGAGGTGGCAATGTTAATTAGTGTCTAGCCTATTTTGGGGCGCATGTTCGTGCTCATGCTTTACACTTTGTGAAAGGCCTGTTAATAGTATTGGGTTTTACTATTAGTAGTGTAATTTTTTCTACTATGTGCCCGGCCAATTTCTATAAACAGGGCAGCCTACAGTTTTCACAGGGATGGAACTATATTATCGAAAGAGAGTGCGTTTATGTTTTCAACCAAAATTGTACGCTCTTCGTATAATAGTTTTTCTGATATTAAAATAATCGACAATAATTATATTATAACCCAATATCAGTGACTCCATTGCCCAACTTTCACACAAGTTTGCAAAAGAAATATTTATCGACGATTTGATAATGTTATAAAGCGCTCGTTAATCGTATCATATGCCTGTATTTTGAACCTTAACCATCGGGCCGTGCAGCTTTTAACTGGTTTCGTCATATCTTTATGCATATCAAAGTTTTGCGTGCGACATTCAAGAATACCTTAAAATTATGTAACACGTGTCAATCTAAGCATCCAAAAACCGACGCTTTGATCATATTTCGTTCATTTTCAGCAAGAAAAAATCGCGAAATTTGCACTCACATCTTCATTTTTCAATATTTAAGCCAACTTATTGTCAAACTATGGCTTTTTTGAATGTCAGGCAGAATTTCGGGCGTCGGATCGTTTTCTGACGGCTGCAAAAGGGTTTAATTTGACTTTGGGCCGGTTCCATAATCGTGTCCTAAGTCGTTCTTAGGTTATGCATTACTTAAGCCCGTTATGAAGCATAGCGCTGAGTATCGCTGTGAATTGCTTAACTTTAGGAAACGATAATGGAACCGGCCCTTTGAGTGGGTGTTTCAGGTATATCTACACTACAAGCAGTTGGTGCGCCGGCGGAATCGGCGCATTTTGCAGTTCGATGACGTGTTGGCGCGGGAGACGCAGAACGAGGTGCCGTATGATGAGGGCGATGACGATGAGCTTATAGATGAAGGCGAAGACGAGTTGCTCGGTGAAGATATGGGACCTTGAAGACGGTGAAGATGGTGTTTTTACTTTCGATATAATACGTGTTATTTCGCATGTTTAGCTTTCGTAGTTGTGTAATTTATACCATTTTCGCTCTGATAGGAACACTTTCCAAATCAAAGAGGACGCTTTTCAAGTCTAATCAATGTGCAAAATGTCTTATTTTCATTGGAAAGTATCCTTATTAAAGTGACCGTGGTATATAGCGAACGATAAGCGTGAATTGCTCACTATTCTCTTTTTCAAGTTTAGTATTGCGGAAGTATAAACACAACTGGGAAATGACGCTAATAGCCTAACGATGAATAAAAACGTTAAGACGCGGGAAATGTTTGCTAGTCTTGTTTGATATTATCGCGAATTATTTCAGCACCTATTATCGTGTGGTTTGTTCTTTAATCGCAATTTCTTTATTTTTGCGGTGGTTATCTGAAATGATTTTCTAGCTATAAAAGTGCTTTTGTATTGCAAATTTGAACAAATAGTCCCGATTTACGTTGCTCATCCGCGTCCTTCTGCTTTTTTATGAGTCAATTGTACTTGAATTTGGGCGGATGGGCGCGAGTGAAGAAGATTAGATGTTGTCTTTAAGGCTGGGCATACTTTCCACGATGTGCTTGCGATTTGCGAACCAAATATATCATTGCCGAAGCTCTGTTTCGAACTGCCTTTTGCGCAATGCAAAATGTGAATTTGAGATTAACTCGGCTGCGAACATCGCTGTGTGTATTGATTGTAACACACGAGTTTGCGAATTACGATAATAACTATTTGCAGCTCGCAGATGTTGTGCGCATACGAGCTTTTGTTTTTTATTGGCGTTCTGTCAGCGTCGGTTATTGCCTTGCGCATGCAATCCATTCGCGCAAGGATGCACACATCGTATGTTAGTTATGAGAAGTATGCTCAGCCTTTAACGACGGGCTCATTACCATTCTGTTATTGGGTGGGTTTTACATCGCGTACTTTAGCTAAAGTCGGACTTAAGGCCTATCCTTAATCATTGCTTTAAGTCCGACTTTAGTTAAAGTACGCGATGTGAAACCGGCCCAATCGCTATTAGCTAGTCAGAGGCCACGCTGTATAAAGGGGTCAATGAAAATGACTGAGCATTGTAAATCTGTTTTCATATATACTTTTCACTTTGATTTGGAAATTTTCCTTACTAAAGACGACATTGGGCTGGTTCCATAATCGTTTCCTAAAGTTAAGCAATTCATAGCGATACTCAGCGCTATGCTTCATAATGGGCTTAAGTAATGCAAAACTTAAGAATGACTTAGGAAACGATTATGGAACCGGCCCATTCTTATGTTGAGTTGACTTGAAAAGTATCTTCTTTGAAATGGAAAACGTCCTCATCAAAATGGGAATAGTATACATGAAGTTAAAGATGCGTATTGGCAAAAAATTCTTTTTCAACCTATTATCAAGTGACTCATTCTGTAGCTCCCACATGAAATACTTTGTGAGAGCATTCATCGGACATGACCTGATGATCTGTGCGTTGTATTTTGAAGAAGGCACGAGAAGAGTTGTACATGATTTATTTGCAATTGCTGTATAATCTCCCTATTTAGGACAGAAAAATGACTATAATGATTTGAAAGAAACCTTGCAATTGTTTTACGCTTTGGAAAATCGGAAAGTCTTTACCCGCTGTTGCTGCTTTCAGATAATCGTAATTTTATTACACAGTAGCTTTTGCTTGAATTTTGGGATTTATTCTTGTCATTGTTCAATAATAATACTCGCTATTCTGCCACGTGAGAATAAAGCAAAGTTTTTTGTTTATTCATACGAGATCTGTTCATTCTTGGTGTTTCATCACTGATAAACGCACGCATACCGTTAAGAGAGTCCATTGGAACTGATTTATGTCCACTTGTTTTCAGTTAAAGAATATTCTAAACAAATTATAGGCGGCTTTGCTACTGCCTCTTATGAGTGATGATGGCTGACTGCAGCGCTGCTAGCTCAAGTTCTAGTACAGAAACGTATGACTATTTTGACATAAGATGGCATATGGAAACTCGGGTCGGGTGTCCTGTAACTACTTCATAAGTTGTAATGAATAAATAATGTATTTAATAGATAACAACAACCGCATAGTTTTGTAGATGTACTTCCTTTTTACACACCGTACTTTAACGGTAACATGGTCTTCTTTTTGAGACAGAACTGTGGCCTCAAAGTAGGCACTATTGTAGAAAATGCTCCCAAAATCACTCAGCGCAATGATATACCATAAATGGACGCTTGTCCGCTTCGAAACGGCTGATATTGGGGTCCACAATCTGCAATAGCGCCTAACTATGGGTGAACGGTTTCAGATTTCTCTGCGGCGAAAATGGGTGTATGGAGGAGTTTGCGAGCGTGGGAGAACACGAGGTGCATTACGAGGAAGTCCACAGGCATCACTGCTCACGATGCGGTCAGAGATTTTCCTCCAATCACCGTCTCGAGATTCATCTAGAAGAAAACCACGACCCCTTCTTTCAGTCTCTTTCCAAGACAAACCCTATGGTAATCAACATATAATTGTCAGACTTGTTTTCTGAGGCTAATACTAGGTTTTAAGTACCTCGATTTCTAGGCCTCCTGTTCTCCATTTCAAAGGGGGGAGCGTTGAAAATCTAAAAATCTTCAAGTTCAACTGTTAGATTGTTTGTTATTGATCGGCAAATTTAGACTATATAATCAGGGCTTTATGCCAACGATTGGCTGACAGCTGTCAAAGTAGCTCAAATGAGGCACAGTACCATTCGAATTTAGAATCCCTATGCAGCTATTCATTAGAGCTCAATAAAGTATTTTGGCTTTGCAAAAATTGGCCTTGTTATAATTATAGTTTCGCTGCTATTCGAACGATTGTGAGAGCAAGTTTATGACGTCGAACGAACGAAACGATCACTCTGTCGACTCTCATGGCCTTCTAGATCGCTTTGACTTGGATAAGCGGTAACTATTTAAGCGATTTAGTATTTCTTTCGTTAATTATACATTTATTGTTGTCATAGTGCTCTTTTTCTTATTTCCCTCTTTATCCGGCCTTTATTCTCTCAATTACTCTCCCCAAGTAAATGTACTACAGCAACCAAACAATGATTTTTACACAAGCGCCTGACGCCAGGGGCCAATTTCATGGAACTGTTGAGTTGTTGAGAATTGGGGGCCGATGGTGTAGTGGTCTAAATCTTCACTCACTCATCAGTCTCTTGGACGCGGGTTCAATTCCCGCTGTGGGCGGACCATCACCCAACCAAGGTGCTCATCCCTCTGTGGGTCGGGGAATTGGTAGCAGCTAAGCTGGGAATATACCGGCGACAGGCCCTCGCGACAGGCCGGCCGATTCTCTACCAGTCGCATCAACAATGGCCCAAAGTCGCATCGTGACAACGGGCCAGAGAAGCGGAACCCGCCACTCTGCGGGACAACCGCTTAGCGGACACTGCGAAAGCGGTACAAACGCTGAAGAAAAAAAAGTTGAGTTGTTGAGAATTGAGAATTGAGGCGCACACTGATTGGTGAGTTTTGATTTTCAACCAGTGGGTCTCAGTTCCTCAATTCTCAACAGCTCTACAGTTTTATGAAATTGGCCCCGGTATGCGGATATTTAGGACAACAATTAAAACGCGCCCTATAATTGCTTAAAATGCGCCCTATGTTTTTGCAGTCTTCAAACGCGCCCTATGTTTGACCTTAATATACTGAAAATATCAAACATAGGGCGCATTTTAAGTATTTATAGGGCGCGTTTTTAGTTTTTTCCGATATTTACCGTTGCCATGCAAAACATAGGAGCACCTGAGCAGGACAAGGAGGCTGCGCTCCTATGTTTTTTAAGGAGATGGTGAATATAGCATACTGGTGTTAGGCGCTAGTATTTTTTACCTGAAATTGTTTCATATAATATCGGATGAAACTATTTCTGCGGATGAAAATTGTGCCAGGACGCCTGCGTTGGCGGGAAGCGCGATTAAGAGTCGGTGCATTGCCACTGTCTCCATTATGAGCTCGCGAGGGGTTGAATTTGATTATTGGCTGTCGTCATTTGCTTTCGGAAAAATATGATTTCTCTGACATCGAAACCGTTTCTGAGTTAATTTAACTATGTTATCAATTCAGTGTGGTGCTCTCAATCAGTGAAGCAGTTGTGTCGACTAAGATCAAAGTCACGCACTTTTTCTTTACTATAGCAATCATGGGATAGAATAATCACGATCGCTGCGGAGTTGGGGACTGAATAGATATTTTGCAGCTAGAGAGCAAGCTGTAACTAAAAATCCTTTGGTATAATCTGAAACTGGAAGAGCCTAACGCGCAATGCATTCTTGGTAATTGCATTGGCATTTCGCAGCTCGTGTGCAATCTGCCAAACGTATGCGAGGAGGTGGTACATGCAAAATCTATTTTTCTTTCCAACTTTCTAGCTGCAGTAATTATCTTAAAGGTCATGACATTCTTCTGCATAAAATACCGTGCACGAATTCAGAAAACGACCGACGAAAATGCAACCGGTTTCCACTTCCTCATCGTCTACTGCAGCGAATCGCTTACCAACAAATAGGAAATCGAAAGGCAACGTTCCAAGAAGTGTTTGTTTCGGAGGTGGCACTGAAAAATCGTTCGATATCGCCGCACTGCGAAAGCCTTGGCATCAACGACAGAGGCCGGCGGCTTCGGAAAACGGTGCGTTAGCGCCTGAATCACGACCGCCTTATCCTTCTGTTTGACTGTTCAAACCCCAGATGGATCCCAATACGAGGACATTATACCATTATTAAACTAATTGCGAAACCATTCTATCGTTTCATGAGAGAATGAGGAGGGAGAAATCGAATTAACTCGAACTAATATCGGGAGAGATCGCGGGCCAAAGATAACAAAACACTCTAATTGTTTATTAGAAGCATTAGACAGTGACGGTAGACGCTACGGTACACTGTCTTCGTGCTTGAACCTATCTAGGATTTGAAAAAAGAATGAATCACTAGCTGGCGTTCTAACAAAAAAGCTTTACCCTAAATGTATGTATCTCCCTCTCCTCTCTCTTTTCCGGTTAGCCCCATGATAGAGTAGCCTTAATTAGATCTATGTCCTATCGCTAGAATAAATGAGTCCAGTTGGGAGGCCACAACACCATCGCGAGTTGTGACTTTCGAGGCGACAAAGAATGATTTATGCGATTCGCTTTATTATAGCCAATGGAGGCGGCTAGAATTTATTTGTTTCTAATGCGGAATAGCTGTCACATTTAGCTGATAGGAATGTTCCGTATGATCCTTTCAGTTACCTATGGCAAGCTAACTGTGAATTCTGTTTCTTTCTGTCATGATTTACTTACCGCCAAGAAGATTCTCATTGATAGCTAAAGTTAGAATACGGTACATTCTTTTCAGCTAGAAGTGACTGCATTTCCCCTTTAAATGTTGCAAATAACTGCTAGTGTCTGTATATTAACTTGTGCACGTTGTGCGCAAGTGTGATTTTGCGTGTGCGCTTGTGCGGTGGTAATGGCACAGTTGTACTTTTGGTACATCTCAAACTGATACTTAAAACTGTCAAATTTAGCTCTCAAGCCTATCGAATGCGCAGATTTGGCAGCGGCTTTGAAGAGCGATTTAAATCAAGCTAATTCGATAAAGTGATTCCTTTAATTGCTCGTGTAATAATGCGACAGTTTTGTTCTGTGAAGGCTTCCTGGTTACAAAAATAAACGATTATACTGTCGGTCGGTTGACGGGGTGTGTTCCTCGATAAGTGTGAGACGAGATAGAGAGTTCAGAGAAGGGTTTACTATCGGCTTACAACTTAACAAGCACTTGCATCGACTGCGTTCACTTCAGAGTAGCGACAGTTGATATACACAGTGTTACACTGGTAAGCAGCCTATAAAGCAACTCTACCGTACATTATTTACGAGAGCTTACAGCCTAACATAAAACACCAGCTTGTTTATAAAAATCAATCGGTGAGGCAGCCGCAAAGTAGATAGATGTTGACGACGACTTAACTTGACTTCTTGACTGCCCATTATTCGACAGTGACTTCTATAATTATCTCTAACGAATAACGACGTTACCAGATTAACTAAAAATACCTACAGGTTCGTTTGTACATTAACAGACCGGAATATAGATATAGTCGGCTACTGCCCGACAGTACAATGATTTTAAGATATCAACGTACCGTTCAACAGCCATCCTTCGGCTCTGATGCGCATTGGATACTTGTGGTTAAATACCAGCAGCGCCAACTGCACGAGATGAGATAACTTATGAATTCTGGAAATTTCTCAGTTCTATTATACTTCATTTGTTTTACCACGCAGAGTTCTGCGCAGAAAATCACGGATTGCACTTTCGTCTTTAGTTTAGACTACCGCTAGTTCATGTTTCTGCTTTGTGAATAGAAAAATGTTATTAAATACTTCGATGTATTGGCTTGCGGACCAGGAAATATCATCTATGTATCGCACGTAAGAGCGTCAGTCGTGTTTTGTCGATGGCTGTTGTATAAGGCACCAATCCTTTTATCTATTGTAACATCTAGTCCATTACTTTCTATTATCTTAGAGAGCAAAAATTATAAAGAACGAACTTTGAGAACAATGAACATGTCCTTCCTGTTGTTGAAAATATAAAGGTCGTTTCATCCGCTTCGCTTCCCAATATTCCACGCAAAGTCGTGAGACATCGAGTTCAGAATCTGGTCTCCATTGTTTAAGGGAGTTCGCTCTATAGGAAATGAATTTCGAAATAGAATCGGAAGATGTTTTAAACTCATTGGTTGCGTTAATAATTCACACTTGAAAGACTTATAAAAAGACACTCTTGCTTATGGATCAACACGCAAGACGCGAAATCGAATACAGCAACATTCTGGAATCCCGTCACTGAAGAACAATCCAACCATATCGGCGACTTTTTCTGTTCCACAAGGACGTCACAAGACCATTAGAGCGCTGAAAAGGTACTGTACTTAAACTTTTCAAATACGATATAGTACGTACGGTCTCCAAACATTTCATGGCTCGTTGATGTTCTTTTTCGGTGCTGCATGCTTTATATGAACGATTAATGTGCAAAGAGTCAAATCATCAAAACATGGCGCCAATAGCTCTGCTGGCATTCTTGAGCATTAAAAAAGAGCCTTTAACTGAACCTGTGAAACTATATCTTGAATCCGCCCAATTCCCCAAAACGCTACTTAAATGAAAATTGTTGAGCTCATGGAACTTTGAGAAAAGACAGCGACGAAAAGGACTATTTCCTAAAACTTCTTAAGCGATTATTTGGCGAGGGAATCATAGAAGCTGAGCTACAATTTTGTGCATTGAAAGTAAAAGAATCCACGGTTCATCATCGACAACTCTGATTATACGACCGATAATTTATCGCATTCCCAGCACACTAATAACACTCCTTAATCATTAGGAAGAGCTTTTGGGCTTCGGAAGAAACCTCTGTCTTTATCAGAAAGATAAACTTTTAAAAATCGTGAACTTGTTTCAGAGCCTACGTGTATTTTGTGCTTAACAACCCTGAACGCTTCCTCGCTACAGCAAGCGGAGAATATTTAAACTTCTTCTGACTACGCTGAAATAAATCGAACACGCCATGAATTCCTCGAATAACTTTTCGTTATTTTTACGCGATTTTTACGCCAGCTTTGAAGGTATAGAGCGACTGATGTTTTCGATATACCAGGGGATTGGCGCGGTCACTGTAGTACTCAATCTTTTAGTTTTGATCGTTTTCATTAAAGACAAAGTGTTGCGCGAGCGCTTTCTCTTTATCGCGCTTGCTATTGGGAGTTTTCTGAATGGAATGTACTATGCTTACTCCGGATTCGCGCGAACGCGAGAAATGAATGAGGGAACGTATTGGTGGCCAGTAACCATGTGGGGCTGTGCAATGAAGTTCTATACTTTATTCCAAATAACTGGCGTTCAATGGCCCTCTTTCATCTCACTCTTCATTTCACTCGAACGAATGTCAGCTGTGCAAGCTCCTTTATGGTACAGTGTCAAATTCGACAATCGTCGCAGTCGCGCTCTCGTTGTACTTCTTTCTGTTCTTCTATGTGTCATTTCCTTGATTGCTTATTATGCCTCTACATACCCTTTGCAAGAGACGACTACGCCGTGGGGATATTGCTCTCTGTCGCTAAGCAGTGCTCCAGCATATAACACCTTCCATCAGGCACTCGTATTAATTGTTCAGATCGCAGCTTTTGTAATCAGCGCGTTTGCGTTCATAAGTGCTCAGCGGAAAAGCCGTCAAACGCAGGCAATTAGAAAAGACGTGCGCAATATAAAACCTATTCTTGCGGTTTCCACAGTATCTCTCGTACTTGAGACGATTCCCCAAATTGTTCTGCTGCTTCTGAAACTTCCCTGGTCATTCACAATCGCAACCATTTCATCGCAGACCCTTCACATTGTCCTCTTGGTCAACTGTTTCAGTTCTCTTATAAACTTTTTTGTGTTTTTCCTCACCATGCGTGATTTCCGTCGACAAGTCTTGAGTGTTTTCGGATATTGCGGCAACAAGAAAGCAATAGTTAAGCCAGCGTCTAATCACTGGATTGAGAGAAGTAATAATAATTCATTGCGGAATACGCGAGTTTTTCCTTGACGTTAGCGCCCATATGTAGTGTGTGTATCGGTTCTTGGCGTTTTGTTAAACGATCGCGTTTCGTTGGGATAATCGTGCATCATTGAATATGTCAGTGCAGTATTTTGTTAGGTAGACAGTAAGTGTTAATATGTTTAGGGAAAATCCTTCTGGCTTTTAAAATTGTGAAACGTTTTAAAGAAAGAAAACCACTAAGATTACTGTAAGATTTATTGAACAATGACGCTGATTGTTGAATATATGAGGATCATTCAATATAAAGCAATAATTTCTCAGTAGACTGCGCAAAAGACTGTAGCATTGCATGATTTTCGTCATCATTTGATTACCCTCCTATAAGAATTCAGTAAAAATATTACTAACAAATGTTTTCTCCTTCGCATGTTACTATGAACATAAAAATTTCGGAAGAGTATAACAGTATATTTTCTGAAGAGAATATCACTGGAGCATTCCAGGCATACTGTTTCAGAACAAGCATTGTTATCGTAATTTGATTTACAATTTTGGTGTATCAGAAGAACTGGAATCGGAACCGAATTTGAATAATAAATCCATTGCACCGGAACGATGGGTGTTGCAAAGCAATGATCTTCTGTTGCTAAGCAGCACAAGTGCGACTAGCGCCCTGTGTCATAAAACAATGGGTGAAGCTTCGCTGAAAGAATGAGCTCGCGAAGTCTTCGTGAAAAACAGGAAATGCTTCTGCTCAGTTTCTTTATTCTTAGATTCTCCTGTGTCAATATTCCTTTAGTGCTAAAATTATTAAGAGTTGGAATCCTTCCTCAGCCTCAAATTAAAGTGTCTCTAAAAAATTTTAAATTACGCTTAGTATCGTGGCCTATGAGCTTTCCATCAGTTTGTTTGAAATTGACTTAGGGTTTCTCGAGCGTTTGCGTCGTCAATATAGTGAATTTTCAGTTTCCCACTTTATACTAATTTTACTTGTGACTGGAAATTTTCACAGAACAAGTTAAATTTGAAAGGTTTCTCGGTGATACTTAGAAAACATCAAATAATTAAGCAGAATTTGAATCTATAAATTCATGTTTGGTAATAATATTGGTACTTTATATCAAAGAGTATGATTCCAAACATGTCCAAGGAAAGATTTTCAAAAAATATTATAATGAATCCTCAAAAAGATTGCTAGAGATATCGATATGAGATCTTATCAGATCCATATAATTGCATAAAAATTCAGGGATACTATGATTGCATTTGCTCAGAAATAAGCCAGTTAGACAGAAATTTATGTTTTAACTGTATACTACTGCAGTTCACAATATTTAATAAATAACTGTGAGTGCTACGCTCAGTGCTGCTACCATGGCCAGGCGCAACTCATACAATATATTGTTATCATATTTGCTTAAAGGGGAAATCAGATCAGTTTTAATTCTAGTTGAAAGAAATTTGACATTTTCTTTGTTACATAGCACATTTGGCAGACTGGCAGTAAATTATATCTGTTTATATTGTTATATGCTTATCGCTAAGTAGCTTATCATAGCTAGCTATAGATAATACGCGGTACACTGTTTCTGTTAGAAGTGACTGCAGCTTCCCATTGAGTGTAAGGAGTGAATGGCTTCGAAGAGCGATTGGAATTTAGCGTGTCCGATAGAGTGATTTATTAAGCTGTTCATTTAATAATGCGACAGTTTTATTTTATGAATGGTTCTTGATTACAAAATATGAACTACTATACTATGATTTTAAAATATCATAGTACAGTTCAACAGCCATTCTTCGGCTCTGATGCGCGCTGGCTACTTGTAGTTGAACTAATCGAGTTCAAGGGCGACCGGTACGAGAGAGGTTCTAAAGCGATTCTCGCCTGATTGAAATTTTTTCAATCAAATAGTACCGTTCGGCATTGCTGTGGCCATAAACACTTACGTAACGCAGTTCAAATCATGCGCTTCCGATTACGGTATTCTTCTCTTACCGGTCGCCCTTTTGCCCAATTATAGTTGAACACTAGCAGCGCCAATTGCGTGAGATAACTTATGAATTTCGGAAGTTTGTCAGTTCTATTATGCTACATTTGTTTTACCGTTCAAATTTATGTTCTGAAAATCGCGGATTGCGCTTTTGTCTCTTGTTTAGACTACGGCTAGCCATGTTTCTGCTCAGTTAATCGTCAGGTATTACTTAGAACATTGATGTATTAGCTAGCGGACTAGAAAATGTCATCAATATTTCGCACATAACAGCGTTGATCGCTGTTGTGTAAGGCACCAATCCTTTTAACTATTGTTACATCTCATTCAATACTTATTATTAGCTTAGAGAGCATGAATTATAAAGTACGAACTTGGCGAGTAATGAACATGTATGGCCTGCTGTTGACAATAGCAGGTCTTTCACCCATTTTATATTCACAGATTGCGCGCAAAGCCGTCACATGTCGCGTTCGAAATCTGATGCCATTGTTGTACAAAGTACATTCTATAGGAAATGAATTTCGAAACAGAAAAGGAGGGTATTTTCAACACATTGAAAGCGTGAGTAATTAAAAACAGGCTTTATAGAGAGATAGACTAGTGTATGAGCCTACGCATGATACTCGACATCGAATAAAGAATCTTCTGTGGAAATATGCGCATATAAAACGATAGAGTCTTACTGGAGTCTTTCTCTGTTCGACAAGGACGACACAAGTTCTCTAGAGCATTTAAAGGTACTGTATTGAAATTTTCAGATAGAAAAGAATACATTTCGGCTCATAAGATTTCAGCGCTCATTTATTTTCATTTTCGGCGCTACACGCTTGATATGGCAACTATTGTGCAAATAGTCAGAATGTGATATCAGTCACTGTAAGAACCATTCTTGAACAATTATCGATAAAATGTAGCAAATTTAACAGAACTCTAGCTTAAGTCTGCCAGAGTCCCCAAAACGCTCCTTCAGTTTATATCGTTACGTTTAATGACGCTTGAGAAACGGCAGTAACGAAAATGGCTACTTCTTAAAACTTCTTACGCTACGATTCGTAGAGAATATCATAAAAGCTTCGTTACAATTGTGTGCATTGAATACAAATGGATCTATGATTTAGCATTGAAAATTACATAACTATATGACCGGTTATTTCTTAAATTCGCTATACATTTATGACACTCCTTAATCACTAGAAAAAGCCTATAAGTTATGACAAGAAATTTCAATCTCGATCAGCAGGAAATAATTGTACAAGCTTTAAACTTGTTTCAGGATCATCTTGCTTCCTTGCGCTTATCACTTGGGAAGTGTAAACGCTTCCGCGCTACATCAAATGAAAATATTTTCGTACTACTTCTGACTGTTCTCTGATTGAAATCTTGTTAATGCACCATGAATTCTTCGAATAACTTTTCGTATTTTTTAAGCAATTATTACACCAGTCTTGAAGGAACTGAGCAACTAATGTTTCCGATATATCAGTGGATTGGTGCGGTCTCTATGATACTCAATCTGTTAATTTTAATTATTTTCATTAAGAACAAAGTGTTGCGCGAGCGCTTTCTCTTTATTGCGTTTGCTGTTGGAAGTATTCTGAATGGAATGTACTTTGCTTACTCCGGATTCGCGCGAACGCGAGAAATGAATGAAGGAACATATTTGAGGCCAATTACTATTTGGGGTTGCGCAATGAAGTTTTATTCATTTTTTCAAATCATCGGCACTCAGTGGCCCACTTTCGTCTCATTCTTCATTTCTCTCGAACGACTATCAGCTGTGCAAGCTCCTTTATGGTACCGCGTCAAATACGACAATCGTCGCAATCGCGCTCTCGTTGTACTTCTTTCTATTTTTCTGTGTGTTATTTCTTTGATTGCTTATTATGCCTCCACATACTCCTTGCAAGAGAGGACTACGCCGTGGGGATATTGCGCACTGACGTATAGTAGTACTCCAGCATATAACACATTTCATCAGGCAGTCATTTTAGCTCTTCAAATCGCAGCTTTTGTAATCAGCGCGTCTGCGTTTATAAGCGCTCAGCGAAAAAGTCGCGAGGTGCAGTCAATGAGGAAAGATGCGCTAAATATAAAACCTATTCTTGCGGTTGCTACAGTATCTTTCGTACTAGAGACGATTCCGCAAATTGTCCTTCTGTTGACGAAACTTCGCGGAACGTTCACATATCTTGCTGTCTCACCGCAGACACTTCACATTGTTCTCATGGTCAGCTGTTTCAGTTCTCTTATAAACTTTTTTGTGTTTTTCCTCACAATGAGTAGTTTCCGTCGACAAGTCTTCAGGATTATCGGACTTCGTACCAATAAGATAAATATATTAAAGCCAGCTTCTAATCTCAGCTTAGAGAGAAGCAGTAATGGCTCGATGAAAAATCGGCGAGTATTTCCTTTACTGTAACATTCATGTGCATTGTATTTCGATACTTGAATTTTGTTACACAATTTATTTTCGTATCAATAATCGCGTAGCATTGATTGTATCAACGTATTTAGAACTGAAGTGCACAGCGTGTATTAATAATCCAAAGGATAGATGCTGGCTATTATAATTATCGAACATGTTAAAATGTGAAATCACTAAATAGTGTCCCCTTGAGAACTTTGAGGGTTAATTTTGGTTATAAAGCACTGAAGATGGCAAACGTTAACTTCACCTCCTCACAGCTCGGGGATGATCGAAAAAAACAATGTGAAGTTATATGCGCAGAGGGAAGTGCCGCGAATTCCCGCGATAACCTTTGTTTTTGTTAGATAGTTTAAACCCAACACCTGTTCGGGTTTTTAAAAATTATTTTAAGACTAGAACGGCCACGCACGAACGACGACGAAAGATCGGAGAGGGAATGTATCAGACTGAAACGGAGAGCGAGAGAAGACAAGTGTGAAACTGTTTGTGAACTAATTGCTGACTTAGTATTACGTATGTTAAGCGGAATAAATTTCTTTTCTAATCAAATCCACTGAACCACTCATCATTCTCAATTTCTTATGTCGATCACCGCGACAAAAAGCAAAGAAAAAGTGATGAATATATAAGGTCAACGTTCGAAGTATTATACTCGCTGAGCTTGTCATATGACTGCTTGATAATGGATCGAAAAGCCACTTTCCGTAAGCAACCTCATATACCTCCGGGCATTATGATTCAGCAAGTGTTTCAGTAAACGAAGGGATAGGCCTGTTTTCTGTTTGATGGGGGTTTTCAGAATTATGCTCGTCGACAATCTCTGCTGCAGGCGAGCAAGCATGACGGGATGATTTTATTTTACTACAGTTAGTCATAGACTCAGTTTATTTACCAGCCTTTTACATATGCAAGTTTACTGTAAGATATAATAGAAATTTACGTGCATTTTCCACGATAACATTCAATAACAGCAGCGGGCAAACAAGATAATGTTGATTGAGAAAGGAGATTTAAGAGTAAAAATGCAGCGGAATTGATTCAGGAGACTAAAAAGCGAAGTTCAACATGAAGCTACGACAATATATTAAAGCCGTTAAAAGCAAACGAGCGACAAGCATTATTATCATGAAATAACAGTCTTTAATAACTAAGGTCAAACAATAGTACAACTTCATTTATTGTAGTTGATAATTGCAGTAGCTTTAGCCCCTTGAATGATCTGCAATGAAAGATGATCAAATTGCAGAATACTTGAAAGAATTTCGAAGTAATGCAACTACAATCACGCCCTCTACTATACAGTACTTGCCGAATCGGGGAAAGAATTAAATAATCATGATTCACTCATGCCAGCTGTGTCCGCGCCCTCCATGATTCCAGGATTAAGCGTAATTTTATCGAGCGCATTTTTATCGAGGACATTATTATCGAGGATCTTTTTAATCGAGAAGGCAGATTTTTCGCTTTCATTTTCACATTTCTACACCGATACCAAAGGCAAACAGAAGTAAGTAGATATTTGTGAAGGAAGACAGAATAAAAGCGAACCAGCGTGCGAATAATAAACATTTGCAGCTGCATGAAAGCATAGGTGTTATAAAAAGTGGAATGAAGCATGACGAGAGTAGAAAGAGCAGTACTATTGTAAGCTTTTTTAAGCTGCAGTAACGAAATAATGTTGGCGCGCGCAGAAATGAGCGCGGGCCGCGTTTGAAGCGCGACCTCTGACCGTTCAAATAAGTGTATACTACTCTAAAATCTTGACTACACGCTAATTCATAGATTCACTCATTCATTCTCTCCCATCCACATTTGCATATGCATCCAAATTTTCTGCCTTCCATTCTTGGCTGTCGATCCTGCCTATTTGCATTCGCTCGTGTTCACATTTTCGCCTCCCGTTCTTTCTTGTCATTTTTTCGCATTCATTCGTATTCATTTCTGTATTGTCCCCCCATTTTTCCTCTGCTAAATATTCAATATGTATGAACTCGAAATCGTCGAAAACTACTTCACCAAGTAACAATCACAGCTCTCTGAGACCCTTTTTTGAATTATTAGCACTCGATTATTAATAATAAAAGCGATAAAAATGACCGTCTCGATAATAATGACCTCGATAAAATGACGGTTACCGGATTCCAGCCGCCAAAAAACCAAATATCCTATTCTCTACTTGTGTGTTTCTGTTTTCTCAGTTGGCTCTGATATGTGCTTCGTTATCGTGTCAAGGTGGAAGAATTTTTGCTAGAATATTTCGTCATAGATGATACTTGATACAAAAATATTAAAGCTCAAATCTGATGACTTGAGTTCACCATTTGTCTAACTTAAAAAAAATGCCGTGCTTTTTACATCATATAAGTCAGATCGACACATCAGTAATGATATGGCAATTTCAAGTTCTCGCCGTACCGTACTGCAGTCTTCCTTCGACCCTGATACCCGCTGGCATTTCGAAGTCGAACACAACAACACCAGTTGCAAGAGGTTACCTATGAACTGTATTAATTTATCACTTTAACAGTACTGCTCTCTATAACTAGTTTATAGAAATTTAATGAACTGGATTGAAAGATTATGATAACGTTACCATTACGATTTTCCCACGAAATATCTCAGATCATACTTTCGTTTCTAGGTTAGACTCTCATGCTCGTCCTGTTCTTGTCTCGTGAATTGACAGGTTTTCCCCTATTTCATGTTATACTCGCCCTGCACAAATAATGGCCCCTCAAGCCTCGGTTAAAAGAACTCGCCCATAGCGCTTTTTAGAAGGAATATGGTATTTACAACTTTGATGTAATATCTTGTAAGTCGGGAACTATTTTCTATGTTTTGCACGTATCAGTGATGATTGGTTTTTGTTATTTGCTCTCCTGTAAGACGCCAATCTATTTATCTATTGTTCCAGCTAATTCAATAGTTTTAGTGACTCAAAAGAGCAAAGATTGTAGAGAACGAACTTTGAGAACAATAAACATGTCCTACCTGTTGCTGAAAATATAAAGGTCGTTTCACACGCCTCGCGTTTCAGTATTTCACACAACATCGTGAGACATCGAGTTCAAAATCTGCTTTCCATTGTTGTAAGGAATTAATTCCATAGAAAATTAATTTCGAAATTGAGTGGGAAGATAATTTGAACTCCTTGGTTGCGTCAGTAATTCACACTCGAAAGCTTTATAAAGAGATGAGCTGGCTCATAGATCTTCACGCAATACTCGACATCGACTACAGTTTATTGTGGAATTCTGTCATTGCAGAATAATCCAACCTTATAGGCGTCTTTCTCTGTTCGACAAAGACAACACAAGAACTCAAGTGCGTTAAAGGTACAGTGCTTGTATTTTCAAATACGGTAAAATAAATTTTCTTTCATAAAATTTAATGACCCATTACTTTTCTTTGTTGCTGCTACATGCTTAATTGGGCGATTATAGTGAGAATAGTCAGTATGTCAAACTATGCTAACAGTTGCTCTGATTGCCGTTTTCAAATAATAATAAAACATGACTTGAAACCAGATTAATAGAGCAATTTCTTTAATTTGATATATTCCCCAAAAAGCACCTTCAAAGAAAATTGCTCGGTTCATGGAAATCTGAAAACTGTGAATCTAAGTAATCATAAATCATTCATACAAGTACGGAATTTTAAGAAACGATGGTTTGAAAACGAAAAGATCCATGATTTATCGTCAACATCATTTAGTATGCAAGGAATTATTGATTGAACTCTTACTAATGATTTAGGAATGCGATAAATAGAGTGAGAGTTCATATGTTCTGTTAGCAAAATATGTCTTGGACAATACGGAATAACTTAACAAACCGTATAATTGTTTCAGGGTCATTGTACTTCTTGTCGTTCATATCTCGTAAAGTGTGAACGCTTCCTCGCTATAGCAAGCAAAAGATTTTGAAACTTCATTTGGATACTCTATAATTAATAACTTATGCATCATGAATTCTTCGAATAATTCTTCATTGTTCAATACTTTCGCCCGCTTTGAGGGTACAGAGCGACTGATGTTTCCTATATATCAGGGCATGGGCGCGGTCACTGTGATACTCAATATTTTAGTTTTGATTGTGTTCATTAAGGACAAAATGTTACGCGAACGCTTTCTCTTTATCGCGCTTGCTATGGCAAATGTTCTGAACGGATTGTATTTTGCTTACTCTGGGTACGCGCGACTGCGAGAAATGAATGAGGGAACGTATTTGAAGACAGTTTCCACGTGGGACTGCGCAATGAAGTTTTATTCATTTTTTCAAATCATCGGCACTCAATGGCCCACTGTTGTCTCGCTCTTCGTTTCCCTCGAACGGCTCTCGGCTGTGCAAGCCCCTGTATGGTACCGCGTCAAATACGACAATCGTCGCAATCACGCTCTCATTGTACTCCTTTCTATTTTTCTGTGTGTTATTTCTTTGATTGCTTATTATGCCTCCACATACCCCTTGCAAGAGCGGACTTTGTCATGGGGGTATTGCGCTCTGACGCAAAGTAGTACTCCTGCATATAACACCTTCCATCAGGCAATTGTTCTAGTTATTCAAATCGCAGCTTTTGTAATCAGCGCGTTTGCGTTCATAAGTGCTCAGCGGAAAAGCCGTCAAACGCAGGCAATGAGAAAAGACGTACAAAATATTAAACCGATTCTTGCGGTTTCTGCAGTATCTCTCGTACTTGAGACAATTCCCCAAATTGTCCTGCTGCTTCTGAAACTTCCCTGGTCATTCACATACGCAAGCATCTCATCGCAGACCCTTCATATTGTCCTCTTGTTAAACTGTTTTAGTTCTCTTATAAACTTTGTTGTATTTCTCCTCACCATGAGTGGTTTCCGTCGACAAGTTTTGAGTATTTTCGGATATTGCAGTAATAAGAAAAATATGTTAAAGCCAGCTACTAATCACTGGATGGAAAGAAGTAATATTGATTCGCTGCGTAATCCACGATTGTTTTCTTCACGTTGATGTGCCTAGTAGTGTGTGTTGTGATTCTTGGTTTTTTTGTTACACGATTGCGCTTCGTTGGGATTATCGTGGGTCATTGATTATGTTTCTGTACTTTTATGTAAAATGGATAGTGCTTTTAACTCTCCTTAGGAAATTCTGCAGTTTAATAAAATTGGAAACATTTCAGAGAATGGAAATCTTCAAACAGCGTTATCTTGAGTGCTTTTAGCATTAGTATTTCATGTATTTTGAATGGCATACACTAACTGCTTATCCTAACAGCTCAGTGATGACCACAAAAAAGAACAGAAAAATTGTAGCCGAGGAAGGAAGGAACGAGTGATAGATATAGAAGGTCAACGTCCGAAGTTTATTACTCTTTAAGCTCGCCATATGACTTCTAAATAATGGTGCGTTAAGGAAAACAACTTTTCGTGAACAATCCCACATACTTCCTGACATCATGATTCAGCTAATATTTTAATACGCTATAAGAGCTATTTTATGTTTGGCAGGGTATTCACAATTGCGCTCTTTTGTAATCTTTGCTGCACATGAGTATGAGTGACTGAATGACTCAAAGGTACTTTTATGAGTCATGGTCTCAGTTCACGTTATCATTTGTACACATGAATAAGTTTATTGCACTATGTAATGGACAGCGAAGCGCATTTTTTAATATAACATCCAGTAGTAACAGCGAGCAAACAAGACTGCGTTGATGAAAAGAGGAGGTTTAAGACTGTAAATTACATCGCAACTGATTCAGGCGACGAAAGTACGAAGGTAAGCATGGAGCTATCGCTATATATTGAAGCCGTGGAAAACTAACAACATACCGCTAATATCTGTATGTTAGAGTGTACAATATCCTCAGCGTTTAGGTTTCTACTGTGATTGAGGACTCCCAATCTTAATGACAACTCATTTCAGAAAATCGGAGTGGCCCAAGAAAGAGTAAAAGGTGATTACTTCAGGCAGCGACGCCCCACCATTGCTGCTTTTAAAAGTAAATACTCATCCTAGAGAATGTGAAAAAATACCGAACAAAAAGAAAAGTGCCATCGTAACCGCAAAGCCACCGAACTGCGTCCCGATTAGTTGTGACCCAATCTATCAGTACGATAATTATTGAAGAAATGAAGTTGATTCAAGCAGCAGCTTTACAGCTTTGAATCTTCGGCACCGGTGTCTGCCGCCGAAGCAATAGCAACGATAGCGATCAAAAGCAAAATGAACGCAATTTTAGAACAACCCAACTCTCTTTGTGGTTGAAAGCCAACCTCTGAATGCGACAAACTGAACAACATGGATCATATTGAATCTATTCAAAAGAGTGAAAATTTGAAGGAAAGGTGGCAGCTTAAATAGAACCGAAGGTTATTTACTGCTAATTATGGAGGCTTCTCACGAATTGTGATATTCGAGTAACTTGGGCAAAGACACAACTAATCGAATCGCGTCATTTACACCAAGTTTGCAGGTTTGCCTATTTCAGTATTCAATAAACAGGGTGACGGGGTAAGATGTCGCGTTTACCCCTGACTATACCTCAATATTAGGTTTAAGTTTTGTCGCAATACAATCGATCGATATATTTCAATGTTCAACTGTGCGTCGGGGAGCACAGGGACCTCTTTCATAATACAGTCAACTGTGTTTACAACGTCGGTCAAGGGACCGGCCAAAGACCGACGTTATAAAGACAGTTACGTTATAAAAGCAGTTGATATTCTGTGCGTAGTAGACTTGCCAGCACAGCGTGTGAGAGGGCGAGATGCGGGGAAACGGCGCTACGTCCCTCAAGGAGGGCGGACTCCACGAAAGGAGTGAAAATTAGCCTCAATTGGGACAATGTATACGTCGCTCTAACGAGCGGAGAGCAGATGCGGGGTCATTTGATCTTCCCTACCGCGTGAAGGCTACTATCAGCCAGCGCCAAAAAGTACCGACGTTATAAAGCCAGCGACGTTATAGAGTCAGGCGTTATAAACGCAGTTGACTGTATTGATTAGTCTATGAAACGGATCTTGTAACAGCCGTTTACTTTTGTCCAATTTTTCGTTTTCCGTTGCTTACTCAAGTTTCAGACGTCCTATAGCACAGTTACAATTATTTATCAAATTCTTTAAATTTTCTCTGCTGCAACTGAAAACAGTTTTATAGGTCAGTGTACTGTTACTAACTGTAAGAGTAAGCAACTGTTCAGCAGAGAGGATAAACTGAAATTGCATTTTTTTTTGAGAATACAATAAAAAAGTTGGCATGATATGCATTTTTTAATCGGATTTATAAGCAAAATGGCTTCCGCACTCTGAATGATGTAAATACCGTCAAAACTGGATAGATGCCATTCGATATGACACGAAAAATTGTTGCACGTATCCGGTTTTCGCACTTTAAGCGGTTTGTACGAATACGGTGATAACTGTGTCATTCGAAACTCGAAGAGCGTAATGAGCATTGCGTTCTTGGTAATTGCATTGGCCACTCACAGCTTGCGTGTGATCTGCCAAATGTTTGCGAAGGGGTGATACACGCAAGTTCTATTTTTCTTCCCACTTTCCAGCTGCGATTCTTATCTTAAAGGTCATGACATTTTCAGACACGAAGTAATACGCATGAATTCAGAAGACGACCGACGAAAACGCAACCTGTTCCTGCTTTTTAGTCTTCAACTACAACAAATCGCTCGCCAAAAAATAGGAATTCGAAAGGCAACGTTCCAAGAAGTATTTTTTTCGGCAGTGACACTGAGAAATCCTTCGATCTCGCCGCACTGCAACACAGAGAGAAGTAAATACACATACGGTTCAAATCAAACGTTGCACACTGACATCGCATGCTATAGATACTGTTTTCGTATTTGAACCTATCTGAAATGAATGGGAAGGACAAAATACTAGCTGAAGCTCTAAGAGGAAGGTTTACTTACGCTGAGTTATTTCTATTGTTCTTGCTCTTGTCTGTCTCTCTCCCGGTTAACCTAATGTTAAAGTAACGTTTTCGGTTCTGTGTCGTACCTATAGAGCAAATGTATCCAGCTGTGAGGTCACAATGTCTTTACCAGTTGTGCTATTCGGGGGGGGGGGGGGGGCGAGCAAAACGATTTATGCGAATCGCCTTATTAGAGCCACAGGAAGGTGGCAAGACCGTTTCCGTTTTTAAGGAGGAATTGCGGTCACCTTTAGCTGATAGGAATGTACTATATTGATGAATTCTTCTCAGTTGCCTATGACAAGCTGGTTGCAGATTATGTCACTTTAAACTGAAATTTATTTATCGCTTAGTAGCTTTTTATAGGTAACTGAAGGCAGTATAGAAGAAAAGTGAAAGTAAAATTTTTCCTTTGATGGAAAGGAATCTTTTGTTTATCTGGTTCCTCATTATGATTAACAAAATATGCTTCGCTAACATGTCAGGCGGATCAAATTTCTCAAGAATTTGGATACACCAATGACTGAAATGTTAATTTATTAAAACTACTTTACATATAGCGACTCATTCGCTCCGTAAATTACACCGAGACTCATCACTGAAACGCTTCGCTGTATACAGCAGCTGAGCAATTTGTTCACCAAAAATATTTAGGGTAAAACTTCCCTATAGCTCTGCGTCTAAAAGTAATAAACGAATTGTAGTCACAGATACGAAACAGGAGTTGGCATAAGCTGGATTATGTCGTTAGAGATGATGCTTGATACCAAGATATTAAAGCTCTAATTTGATGTCTTTTGCTCACTATATGCCTGAATTATAATCTAATCCGTGCTTTTTACAAGATCAGGTTTCATTGAGATCAATAGATCAGCGAAGTTATGGCAATTTCAAGCTACCGTCCACCCGTTAAGCAGTCATTCTTCAGCTCTGATGTGCGCTGACTTCTCATTATTGAACCCTAGCTATTTCAACTGCAAGTGCTAAGCTATGAACGAAGCCTACGAATTCAAGTAATTTTGCAATTTTATAATACTACAGGGTGGTCAAACTTTTTCTGACACATTTGTTTTGTACGCCATTCCGTTCAGAGTTGTCCAATCCGGACGTTTTATAGCTCATTCGAAAGCTGGGAGTATGGCAACTTTACTGTAAGTAGCCTGATTTTTTAATTTAGGTCCTAAAACGAAATTTACGTTTTTCAAAAAACCGTAATTTATAAAGGTTTTTTACATTCCATTTTATTCTTTTTGCAAACTTGCGGGAACGGATTGTGGGAGAATGCGCGGCCGTCTCCCAGGCAATGATCGAGCGAGAGATCGGTGATTACCAAACCGCCGTGAGGAGTGCGTTGAGCGAGAAGGATGGACGTTGAAACTGTATGGGGTTAAAAATATTTGTAGAATTTTTTGTTTTCTTGCTTAACCGTTTCTATTCCATAGAAAGATGCTTTCTGAGGTTCTGAGTCAGCGATAAGCGAAAAGAACAAATTTCAAAAAATTTTGAGTTGAGGAAGTCCAAAAACGATGGTTTTTCGGAAACTGTAAATTTCGTTTGAGGATCAAAGATAAAAAAGTCAGGCTTTTTAAAGTAAAAATTGCCATACTCCCAGCTTTGGAATGAGCTACCGGGTTTTTCCGAGTATAAGCCCATGGGCTTATATTTGGAGCCGAAAAATGATCAACATGTAATGCATAAAATGAAATTATTCCAGTTGAATTTTGCATACAATAGTCATAATCTCAAACAGCATTTGCAAAAAACAAATACGCCTTCCATCGTCTGCGTGTAAGAATAATCAAAAAGGAGAATAAAATACTGAAGAAACTTTACTGTTCTCTTTTTGGTTTACAGCTGCTAACAGCGTTATGTAATTGAATTTTCCAACTATAAGCCCATGGGCTTATACTTGGGGACAAGGTGGAGCCGCGAAAAGTGCCAATTCTTAATACAAGCCCATGGGCTTATACTCGGAAAAACCTGGGGCCGTATTCAGTAACGCGCCGGAGTGCTCGCGGCGTGCACTCCTGCCTATCTCTTAATATAGTGGGAGTGCACGCCGCGAGCACTCCGGCGCGTTACTGAATACGGCCCCTGGTATAAAGCGCCCGGATTTGACAACTCTGAACAGAATGGCCTACAAAACAAATGTGTCAGAAAAAGTTGGACCACCCTGTACGTTTGTATTACCGTTTATGTTTCTGCGCACAAAATCCCAAAACGTATTTTTGGATCAGGTTTACATTACCTTTCGTCGTGTTCTTGTTTCCTGTAAGGAAAGGTATTACTCAGAACATTGATGTATTAGCTTGCGGACTAAAAAATATCATTTATATTTCTCACGTAATAACGTTGATTGCTATCGTGTTAGGCAGCAATCAGTTTATTTATTGTTCCATGTAATTCAATACTTTCAATTAACTAGGAGAGCAGGAATTATAGAGAACGAACAAAGAGAGCAATGAACATGTTCTTCCTGTTGTTGAAAATATAAAGGTCGTTTCACATGCCTCGCATTCCAGTATTCCACGCAAATTCGTGAGATATGGAGTTCAAAATGTGCTCTCCATTGTTTAAGGGAGTTCATTCTATGGGAAATGAATTTCGAAATAGAATCGGAAGATGTTTTGAACTCATTGGTTGCGTTAATGATTCACACGCGAAAGCCCTATAAAGAGATACTCTTGCTTATGGACCAACACGCAAGTCGCGACATCGAATACAGCTACTTTATGGAATTCTGTCTTGTAGAACAATCCAAACTAATCGGAAACTTTCTCTGTTCCACAAGGACGTCACAAGACCATTAGAGCGCTGTAAGGTACTGTACTTAAACTTTTCAAATATGATATAATACATAGGGTCTCCAAACATTTCATGGCTCGTCGATGTTCGTTATCGATGCTGCATGCTTTATATGAACAGTTCATGTGCGAGAAGTCAAAGCGTCAAAACATGGTGTCAATAGCTCTGATAAACTTTCTTGAGCACTAATGAATAATCTAGAACAAAACTTTTAGAACTTAATCTTAAATTCGCTCTATTTCTTATAGTGCTATTTAAAGGAAAAGTGTTATGCTCATGGAACTTTGAGAAAAGACAGCGACGAAAAGGAATATTTCCTAAAACTTCTTAAGCGATTATTTGACGAGGGAATCATAGAAGCTGGGCTAAAATTTTGTGCACCTAAAATGAAAGAATCCATGGTTCATCATTGACATCTCTAACTATTCGACCGATAATTTATCGCATTCCCAGCACACTTATAACACTTCTTAATCATTCGGAAGAGCCTAGAGGCTTCGAAAGAAACCTCTTTCTCCATTAAAAAGTATACTTTTACAAATCGTAAACTTGTTTCAGAGCCTACGTGCATTTTGTGCTTAGCACCCGAGGAGGCTTCCCTGCTACAACAAGGGGAAACTTTAAAATCTTCTTCTGCTTACACTAAAATAAATCAAACACGCGATGAATTCTACGAATAACTTTTCGTTATTTATACGCTATTATTACGCTAGTCTTGAAAAAACGGAGCGAGTGATGTTTCCGATATATCAGGGGATCGGCGCGGTCACTGTGATACTCAATCTTTTAGTTTTGATCGTTTTCATTAAAGACAAAGTGTTGCGCGAGCGCTTTCTCTTTATCGCGCTTGCTGTTGGAAGTGTTCTGAACGGAATGTACTTTGCTTACTCTGGATTCGCGCGACTGCGAGAAATTGATGAGAGAACGTATTGGTCGCCAATTACCATGTGGGGCTGTGCAATGAAGTTCTATACTTTATTCCAAATAACTGGCGTTCAATGGCCCAGTATCGTCTCACTCTTCATATCACTCGAACGACTGTCAGCTGTGCAAGCCCCTTTATGGTACCGCGTCAAATTCGACAATCTTCGCAATCGCGCTCTCGTTGTACTTCTTTCTGTTCTTCTGTGTGTCATTTCTTTGATTGCTTATTATGCCTCCACATACCCTTTGCAAGAGACGACTACGCCGTGGGGATATTGCGCTCTTTCACAAAGTAGTGCTTCAGCATATAACACCTTTCATCAGGGAATAGTTTTAGCTCTTCAAATCGCAGCTTTTGTAATCAGCGCGGTTGCGTTCATAAGTGCTCAGCGGAAAAGCCGCGAGACGCAGGCAGCGAGAAAAGACGTGCGAAGTATAAAACCTATTCTTGCGGTTGCTACAGTATCTCTCGTACTTGAGACGATTCCTCAAATTGTCCTGTTGCTGCTGAAACTTCCCTGGTCGTTCACATATGCAACCATATCATCGCAGACCCTTCACATTGTCCTCTTGGTCAATTGTTTCAGTTCTCTTATAAACTTTTTTGTGTTTTTCCTCACCATAAGTGGTTTCCGTCGGCAAGTCTTGAGTGTTGTCGGATGTTGCAGCAATAAGGAAGATATACAGAAACAAGCTTCTAATCACTGGATGGAGAAAACTAATATAGGTTCGCAGCGCAATACGCGATTTTTTTCTTGACGCTAGCGTCTATATTTATCGTGTGTTTTGATTCTTGGCTTTTTGTTACACCATTGCGTTTAGATGGGATAATCGTGTAGTATTGATTATGTGAGTTTACTATCATGTCAAGTAGACAGTAAGTGTTATTGTCTTTAGGGAAAATCCTTCTGGCTATTAAAGTGTTGAAAATTTTAAAGAAAGAAAACCTCTGATTTGTGTCACCTTAAGTTGTATGTGTGTTAGTGGTCATTATAAAGTGTTTCTAATGGCAGACAGTATCAGTTCCTCCAAACAACGCAGAGGTGATTGCAAAACAAGCACAGAAAATTATATCCGAAGAAAGAGGGAAGAAGTGGTGAATTTTTAAGGTCACAGTCCAAAGTGTAATACTTGCTGAGCTTGTCATACGACTGCTTGAAAATGGATCGGTAATGAAAGACACTTTCCGTAAACACGCCTACATATTTCCGAACAGTATGATTCAGCCAACATCTGAGTAAATTATTGGAAAGAGCTATTTTTGTTAAATGAGTGATTTTGTAGAGATTTTCAAAATAATCTTTGCTGCAGGCGAGGATGAGTAACTCGATTATTTTAAAGCTTTGCAGTTAGTCTTGGTCTCAGTTTTTACCTGCTGTACTCATGTATAAGTTTACTGTAAGATTTATTGAACAATGACGCTGATTGTTGAATATATGAGAATCGCTTAATATAAAGCAATAATTTTTCAGTATACTACGCAAAAGACTGGTACTGCTAGATTTTTGTCATCTTCCAAGTACTCTCCTATAAGAATTCAGTAAAAATATTACTAACAAATGTTTTCTCCTTCGCATGTTACTATGAACATAAAAATTTCGGAAGAGTATAACAGTATATTTTCTGAAGAGAATATCACTGGAGCATTCCAGGCATACTGTTTCAGAACAAGCATTGTTATCGTAATTTGATTTACAATTTTGGTGTATCAGAAGAACTGGAATCGGAACCGAATTTGAATAATAAATCCATTGCACCGGAACGATGGGTGTTGCAAAGCAATGATCTTCTGTTGCTAAGCAGCACAAGTGCGACTAGCGCCCTGTGTCATGAAACAATGGGTGAAGCTTCGCTGAAAGAATGAGCTCGCGAAGTCTTCGTGAAAAACAGGAAAGCTTCTGCTCAGTTTCTTTATTCTTAGATTCTCCTGTGTCAATATTCCTTTAGTGCTAAAATTATTAAGAGTTGGAATCCTTCCTCAGCCTCAAATTAAAATGTCTCTAAAAAATTTTAAATTACGCTTAGTATCGTGGCCTATGAGCTTTCCATCAGTTTGTTTGAAATAGACTCAGATTTTTCGAGCGTTTGCGTCGTCAATATAGTTGATTTTCAGTTTCCCACTTTATACTAATTTTACTTGTGACTGGAAATTTTCACAGAACAAGTTAAATTTGAAAGGTTTCTCGGTGATACTTAGAAAACATCAAATAATTAAGCAGAATTTGAATCTATAAATTCATGTTTGGCAGTAACATTGGTACTCTATATCGAAGAGTATGATTCCAGAAATGCCCAAGGAAAGATTTTCAAAAAATATTCAAATAACGAATCCTATAAAAAGACTTTAAAAATATATCGACATGAGATTTAATCAGATCCATATAATCGCATAAAAATTCAGGGATACTCTGACTGCGTTTGCTCATAAATAAGCCAGTTAGACAAAAATTTATGTTTTAGCTGTACACAAGTGCAGTTCACAATATTTAATAAATAGCTGTGAGTGCTAAGCTCAGTGCTGCTACCATGGCCACGCGCAACTCATACAATATATTGTTATCATATTTGCTAAAAGGGGAAATCAGGTCAGCTATAGTTCTAGTTGAAAGAAATATGACAATTTCTGTGTTACATAGTACATATGGCAGACTGGGGCCAATTTCATAAAACTGTTGAGCTGTTGAGAATTGAGAATTGAGGAATTGAGGCGCGCTCGCATTGGTTGAAATTCAAAATTGACCAATCGGCGTGTGCCTCAATTCCTCAATTCTCAATTCTCAACAGCTCAACATTTTTATGAAATTGGCCCCTGGCAGTAAATTATATCTGTTTATATTGTTATATGCTTATCGCTAAGTAGCTTATCATAGCTAGCTATAGATAATACGCGGTACACTCCTTTCAGCTAAAAGTGACTGCAGTTTCCCATTAAGTGTAAGGAGTGACTGGTTTCGAAGAGCGATTGGAATTGAGCTAGTTCGATAGAGTGATTAATTAAGCTGTTCATGTAATAATGCGACAGTTTTGTTCTGTGAACGCTTATTAATTACAAATATAAACGACTATGTTGCAATATCAAGTATTCGCCGCAGCGCTCTGCAATCATCCTTTGACTATGATGCCCGTTGGCTTCCGTTATTTGAATACCAACATGGCCAATCGCACCATGTTACATACGAATGAAACCTATGAATTCCGTATATTTCTCATTTTACCTATACTTCATTAGTACTAACATAGAGATCTCTGCGCAAAAATCTCGGGTAACATTTTCGTCTCTAGTTTAGACTTTCGCTCGTCGTGCCCTTTTACTGTAAAACGACAGGTATCATTGAGAATTTCGATGTATTAGCTTGCGGAATAGAAAATGTCATCTATATTTTGCACATGACAGCGTTGATTGCTATCGTGAAAGGCAGCAACCTAATTTATCTATTGTTCCATCTTACTCAATACTTTCCATTACCTGAGAGAGCAAGGATAATAGCGAACGAACTTTTTGAACAAAATTATGTCCTTCCTGTTGTTGAAAATAATAGCCCGTTTGGCATGCCTCGCTTTTAAATGTTCCACGCAAAGGTCGAAGACATCGCGAACAAGACCTACTTTCCTTTGTTCAACGAAGTTCATGCTATAGGATATGAATTTCGAGATAGAATCGGCGGGGTATTTTAACTCATTGGCTGTGTCAATAATCCACACTCGACAGCCTTATTAAGAGATGAGCTAGTTAATAAACCACCACGCAACAGTCGACATTGCATACAGTTTTTTCTCGAATCTTGTATGTGGAACAATCCAACCGTATTGGCGACTTACTTTGTTCGACTAGAACGACACCAGTATCCTGGAGCGTTAAAAGGTATCGTACGAAAACTCTTCAACTACGATAAAGTACATTTAGTCTCAAAAAATTTCTTGACCAGTTTACGTTCTTAATCAGCGCAACATGCGCGATAAGGGCAGTTACTGTGCGAAAAGTCGAAACAGCAGAACATGATGTAAATTGCTCTGATAGAAATTTTCAGTCAAAAATAGACAAAATATAACAACATTAGTGAAATTCTATTTTACATTTTTAAGAGTTCTCAATACGCTTCTTCAACGAAAATCGTTTTATTCATAAAAACTTGAGAAACTGCAGTAACAAATTATCCGTTTTCTAAAATTTCTGGAACGACCATTCGTAGACAAGATCGTAAGCCATTCGTTCCAGTTCTCTACCTTAAAGTAGCAATGATTTGAATATAAAAGAATCTGTGATTCATCATCGGCAGTACTTATAATACTACCAATAATTAATTTAATTCCCACCAAATACATGTCATTCGAAGATCATTAGGAAGAATTTTAAGATTTCCAAATAAACTCAATCTTGATTAACAAAATTTAATTGTACTAAAAGAAACTTGTTTTAGGCCCATCTTGTTTTCAAGCGCATATCGCTCGATAGTCGTGAATGATTCCACGCTAAAGCAAGCGGAAACATTTGAACTTCTTCTGACTGCGCTGTGATAATAATCAAACACGGCATGAATTCTTCGAATAACTCTTCGTTGTTCAATACTTTCGCCAACTTTGAAGGTATAGAGCGACTGATGTTTCCCATATATCAGGGCATGGGCGTTGTCTCTGTGATACTCAATATTTTAGTTTTGATTGTGTTCATTAAGGACAAAATGTTACGCGAACGCTTTCTCTTTATCGCGCTTGCTATGGCAAATGTTCTGAACGGAGTGTATTTTGCTTACTCTGGGTACGCGCGACTGCGAGAAATGAATGAGGGAACGTATTTGAGGACAGTTTCCACGTGGGACTGCGCAATGAAGTTTTATTCGTTTTTTCAAATCGTCGGCGCTCAGTGGCCCACTGTTGTCTCACTCTTCATTTCCCTCGAACGGCTCTTGGCTGTGCGCGCCCCTTTATGGTATCACGTCAAATTCGACAATCGCCGCAATCACGCTCTCATTGTACTCCTTTCTATTTTTCTGTGTGTTATTTCTTTGATTGCTTATTATGCCTCTACATACCCCTTGCAAGAGAAGACTTTGTCATGGGGGTATTGCGCCCTGTCGCAGAGTGGTTCTCCAGCATATAACACATTTCATCAGGCACTCGTATTAATTGTTCAGATCGCAGCTTTTGTAATCAGCGCGTCTGCGTTTAAAAGCGCTCAGCGGAAAAGCCGCGAGATGCAGGAAATGAGAAAAGATGTGCGGAATATAAAACCGATTCTTGCGGTTGCAACAGTATCTCTTACACTTGAGACGATCCCTCAAATTATCCTGTTGCTGCGGAAACTTCCATGGTCATTTATGTACGGAACTGCCTCAATGCAGACCCTTCACATTGTCCTCTTGGTCAACTGTCTCAGTTCACTTATAAACTTCTTTGTGCTATTCCTCACCATGTGTGATTTCCGTCGACATGTCATGAGTGTTTTTGGATACTGCGGCAATAAGAAAAGATTGTTGAAGCCGGCTTGGAATCATTGCGTCGAGAGAATCGATAATGATTCGCTCCGGAATCGCCGAGTATTTCCTTTAGGTTAAATAAGATATTCATTGTGTATTTTGGTGCTTGGCTTATTGTTAAAAATTGCGTTTTTTGGGATGGTCGTGCAGCATTGATTTTGTTAATGAATTGAAAAGTGATGTGGACAGCCATTGTTGATATCTTTAGGGAATGCTTCTGGCTATTGAATTTTTTGACCAATTGATAAAATGAAAACTCTGAACATTGTCACCGGGAGTACTGTGAGGGCAAACAGTCATATTAAAGTGTTCCAAATGCCATGTGTGAACCGCACCTTCTCATAGCTCGAACATAATCACGAAAAACACATCATGAAATTATATCCGTGGAAGGAATAAGTGATGAAGGTAGAAAATCAACATTCGAAGTGCAATATTTGCTAAGCTTGTCTAAGAACTGCTTAAAAACTGATCCTTAAGGAAAATCACCATCCGTAAATAAGCCTACATTCTTCCGGACATACTACATGGTTCAGCTAAAATTTCAATGGACTAAAGGAAATAGCTATTATATGTTTGACCAGGTATTCAGAATAGCGCTCTTTAATGACCTTCGCTGCAGACAAACAAGAGTGACAGGATGACCTAGAAAAACTTTCATTAGTCATGGTTTTGGTTTATTTTACGAGTCGTACTCA
>NIUQ01000633.1:0-44207 GCA_002796945.1 Plectus sambesii | reverse complement strand
CTTCAGGCTGTCCGTGCGTCGTCGCCAGCGGCTAGCGAGAGTCCGCAATTGTTTTCTGAGTCCGTCAGGCAGAACGCCATCCTTTTCGTGTCCTCCATGTTGGCGAATTCTTCTGTTGCGCAGAAGTTTGTGGATTTCGTTTGCCATGGCGTTGATGACTTTTGCAACAAAATCGTGGAGCATCTTCGCAGTGAAGTCACAAAGATAACTTGTCGTGAAGGCTTATCTCCCCATGCTGAGGTTTGTCGATTTTGTACAGATCCATCCGTGCAGGTTTCTTTTCTTAGGCTGAACTACAGTCTCTCCTGAAATGCGTGGAATCGCCGCTGAATTTTCTTTCGAGTACACATCGCCGAGAAGTTTTCTTCCAGAAAACTGGCTTGTGTGTTTTGCCCCAGAAAATTGTTCTTGGCTCGCGTAGTTCTACGAAACGTACTCGCGATGGATTCGCTCCACAGCCTGCGCAGTTCTCCATGCAGCTGATCCCGCTTCGTCGCTCATTAGAAAACTTGTTTACTAGTGAACAGATTTCTTCCCATGTGAAGCTGCCTTCCGATGCTCTGCTGGCGAATCCCAACCCTACTGTCTTCACTCGTGCACTAGATGGACATCATATGCGGTCACTCTACCGCCGAGTCAAGGAAGATTACGTCGCGATCGAACTGTACTATGATGATATCGAAGTGGTTAACCCGATCGGTACTAAGAAGGGCCCTAACAAATTGGGTGTCTTTTACTACTGCATCCGGAATTTGCCTAATCATATGAATTGCCATTCTGCAAACATTCACTTGTTGTGCATTGGCTACACGATGGACTTTAAAGAGTGCGGATATGAGAAGATTATGGGAATACTTCAGAAAGAATTCTCAGAGCTGGAGAATAATGGCTTCTCGTATAATGGTCGCAAACTTAAGGTAGCTTATTTTCTCTGCAACGATTTAAAGGGGGATAGCGGTCGAATATTATTTTTTGATATGTTGTCAAGTCTGAGGCGCTGATTAACGCTACTTTTCAGTCTTTTAAATTCGACTTTGAAGTAGCACTTTTTGGCCTCGAATAAGGCCGTTTTGAACAAACTCTCTCTATGGGTAGCTACCGTTGGCAACTTAGAAAGGCGAATCGTTGATACTTCATTCCATTTTTTAGCAAATAGTGGCATTATCTGTATTTGCAATATGGAGAGCACTATAACGGCCCTCTTTAGGGCCTAATTTCATATTCGGGACTCTGCCTAATTTCATTTCGTCTCCTTAGGTGGTGCTACTTAATGTTATTGGCGACAATCTCGGCTTGAACACAATTCTTGGATTGAAGCAGCGATTCTGGGGCGTACACTTCTGTCGTTTCTGTCATGCCTCCACCGAGACGATTCAGACTACGTTTGTAGAAGATCAGTTTCATCTACGTAGTAAAGCCGAATTCGATAACCTCACTGACCAGGAGCGTGAGCATTACCTTCGAGAACACGGACTTTCTGGATCTTCTGTTCTCAATAGTCTCCAATATTTTCATACATTTGAAAATTATTCGGTTGACCTGATGCACGATATTCTCGAAGGCCATGGGCAGCATATTGCGAATCTTGTTATCCGTCATCTTATTCGTTCTACTGCGCTTTCGGTAGATATACTGAATAGACAGATCGCTTGGTTTCCGTATGGCCGAACTGACCGGAAGAACCGACCAACCGAAATTCCCGCTGATCGTCTGCGTGGCAACCCGTGTAACACAGTGTCACAACGTGCTGCACAAAGTTGGTGCCTACTGAGACTTCTGCCGCTTCTCCTACGCAGATATGTTTCTGTTGATGATCCAGTATGGGCGTTCTACGTTGAATTTCTTCTATTGCTTGAACTGTTGTTTGCACCAGTCATTGCCGCCGACTCATTGCCTGTTCTAAAAGCAGACATACGCCGTCATCTCTCGCAATTCAAGCAGCTCTTTCCGGATCAGCAGCTCACGCCGAAAAGTCACTTCCTCGTTCATTACCCGCGAATCATCGAAGAAATGGGCCCTCCGTACTTCTTCTGGTGCATGCATATGGAGATGAAGCACAACTTCTTGAAGCGCTACGCACATATTAACCAGAACTATCGTAATCTGCCTCTCACTCTGGCAAAGAAGCATCAGATGTACGCAGCAAATGTTGTACTCTCTGGATCATTTATTAAGGCCGAATTAGATCGTGGTGGGATCGAGTGGAAAGTTGTATCTGCTGAAGCATGGTGCGACTCGCTTCTGCTGGCTTTTCCACAGCTCTCAGCTGACTCTTTGCTGGAGGCTACTGAAAGCCTAACGTTTCTTGGAGTCGAATATCGTTTTGGAGATGTGCTTATTCTTGATTTCAATTTGGATAGAAATGTTCCCGTTCTTGGCCGAATTACGGACATAGTGGAAATTGAAGGTGTTTGGTACATTGTTGTTGGTATTCTCACTATTCGTGGACGTGATGCAGACCTCAACGCTTACGCGGTCGAGCCTGGCAATATGTTTCGCTTCGTAACTCCTGGATCGCTTGTTTCATTTCATCCGCTGGATTTGTACGAATTTGATGAAGGAATGTTAATTCCATTGCGACATGCTGCGCAGCCTGAACAAACCGATCAATGATTGGTTCTTAATCATTTATTCGGATTTTTCCGACGCTGTATATCGACTTTAATGTCATATCTTTATTTCTTAAATATTAGGTTGGCAAGAAATTTCATTCGTTTTTTGTCTGTTTGTTTGATCGTTTGTACTTTCGTGAAACCGCAACTAATTTGAGTGCCGCTTATTCCATCTGATAGAGCAGCTTCTAGCTTAGATTTTCTTTTTTTAATTTTAAAATTGGTTCACTTTTATTATGTATAAAAGTCCGAAGTTCAGTTTAAAACATGCCTAATATTTATTGGTCTTTCTGTACTTATTATTATTTTTAGTGAATTTCGCGTACGTCCAACTTTTTGACGAGAAAAAAGCGTGCATAGTGAAGAAGGAAAAGTTTGCATTGGAAGAGGATGAAACACTCCAAGGACTCATTGCCAGATTTTTTTCGCGGTTTGATAAAGAAGAGGAGATGGTTTGCGTGGTCCGCCACTTTGACAAAGATTTTGGGGAATTTGTCGAGCTGTACAAAGCACACGACTTCTTTCTTCCCAGCGCTGGCTCCAAGTTCGAATTTTTCCTTACCGACGAGGTTAGCGTATGCTTAATAACTTAATAACTTAAACTTAATTACTTCAGGTGAACGCGAAGAAATCGCACAGTTTTTACAGTAAAATCTCGCTGGAGGATCGGCGCAGCCTTCCACCTTCGCCCATCTCATCAGGTGCGTCTTCGTAAACTAAGATTATTATATATATATGTTTTCTATTTTAGTTCGCACTTCATCTCAAATTCCTCTCACTCTTCTGGAATGTGACAGATTGGTGACCAACGAATCATTGCCGCTAGCCACAGAGCCATCGGAGAGTCAGCTTTCTATCGCCACAAGCCGAGACTTTTTCTGCGATACAACTCAGGCGTCCATGGACGGCGGGCAAAGCGTGCCAGGTTCTTTACTTTTTGAGTTTTTGCTAACGAACATCCTATTCAATGTTAACCTCCGACGTATGCTTTGCTCTCTTACATTTATTCCCCTATCTTCATAATATTTTGGCTCTTACTACCATGTCTCATGCCTATTCTCATATATCTCCATTTTTTATCGCTTCATCGTGTGTAAATATCTCATCATCACTTTGTGTATTCGAATAAATAAAGGAAGAAAATATCTCGATCTCTGTTGAATAACGCAACACGCAGTTTAAGGTAGTTAAAGCGCTTTTAGGTAATGCTAAGAAATAGTTTGCGGCGTGCGGCAAGAAAAAGTACGTCCTGGCATTTACTGTACTTGACTATTTAGACTATTCACATGAGGATGAGTTCCGCGCGCAATCTTTGACCGTTGAAGCCGTTGCGCAAGTGCGCAAGAATCATTTGAAGCGCGACACTGAGCCGCTTCCTAGTGCTCTGACTGAGGTTTCTTTTGCACCGCCCTATTCTTTTCTTAAATTTGATTTAGCTCAATCTGATTGACATCTTGATCATTTCGAACAATCAAGACGTAATCGCCGTAGACAAGGACTCTGCTACAGACCAGCAACGCCAAAAGTTTCTGAACATTATGGCAACTCACTTAGCCGTCAACTGCGCCGAGTAAATCTTAGTTCGGAGCTTCTGATTTACAAACATCTTTTTGTAGTCAGTACCATCCGACCGCTTCCGAAAGAAGGCGATTTGCTCTGCGATTCTGCACCGAATTCCCCAATCTTGGTTTCAACTTGGTACGCTTTGGTTGCTACACAAATCCTTTGTAGTTTCTCTTCAGGCTGAGCTTACTAATACTCAAGGACGCGGAAGCTTCGACAACAAATGTCTGACAGTTTATAAGCGAAATAAAAGGCATGGTTTGACGAATAGTAGCAAAACGCCGACTTCCAAGAAGCGTCGCGAAGAAGTTGCTGGTGAATTGACTAAAGAAGAGGCCGAGGACGCGTTGGCACGAATTCAGTATGGTACTGTATATGGCGAGGAATTACGCGATCTTTTCATAAAGACCCGGTGCGGATTTTGTTGTTTATTTTATTTATTGTGTCTGAATGTTTAGCGCCTATCGGTACGATTACATCAAGGGCGTTACGGATGAGCGAGGAACGGCTACTATGGTGCTGGCAAACCACCGCATTCTTGCTGAACGCAACGATTTCGTATGTTTTTCCCTAAGCATTCTCCATAGCATGGAAAATAAGCGTAGCATCTACTTGTACAGGGTGACTCATAAGTAAGGAGATACAATTGCTAACATTTGCATCTTTAAGAGCTCTCTTTAACTTACATTTTCTTTTTTAATCTTTAAAATATGTCCATTATTTATCAATTTATGTCAGCTTAAAAATGCGAGAAATTAGTATATACAGGTAGACTACATTTTAAACGATACAACTTTTATTGATTATTAGGACTTTTTAGTCTATATAAATATATAAAAGTACTGCTAATGATTTCAGGTAAAAATCGACTATGAATTTCTGGTCCAGCTTGAGTACCCCAGATCTCAGCTGCGAGACTTTGCTTCATTGTGGGAATCCACCTATGCCCCCAGACTGCTAAGTCTCGCCTTATGTGAGAAATATCGCAAATGGATGGGGGCTTATGGAGTCCCGATTTCCGCGGCGGTCCTGGAGTCGGGCGACATCGGCCAAATGGAAAAGAGTACGTTTTTAGCGCTGCCTTCCAATGTTACCGTTACTTTTCACAGGCGAAATTCCGCTGCTCGGCTTCCTCGCTATGTTCCCTTTGCTCCATGGACGTGGCCAAAAGGCCGATAAGTGCGCATCCGAGAACATTTTTATCGACTTCAAGGTTAATCTGCATTCCTGTTAACCTTTATTAACTTCCTTTATTAACCGCTTAAATTATAGGGCAGCTATGACTGCGCAGAGGTTTTGGAGGAGATCAGGAGGCGGAAGCTGACCCAGCTCGTCCTGGTCAAGCTTGGCGCGGGCATGGGGAAGTACTATGTCCGCGTCGACGATGACCTAGTCGAAGTCAAGGGGAACTTCACCGCTGGCCTGCAGCTCCTGATCCAGCTGCACTTTGTACTTCGTCTGAATTATGACACTCGATGCCTCGGCGCCTTCCGAATATTTGAGCACTGTTATGGTCTTGAGACCAAGCTCAAGTATTCGAGTATGGTTGCTGAGGTCGTCAAAATTTTCGATTAGGAAGAAAGTTTTGTTCTCGTAACGATAAAGTCCAAATGCGAAATTTAAAGTTAGTTCGATGAATAATCAACCTGTAAATTATAATATGCCTATTGTAGCGGTCTATTTTTCGAATTGCAAAATATTTCGATAACTGTCCAATGAGACATGCATTTGGCTCTACTTGATTGTTTCTTTAATTTCGTGAGGGGAAATCAGAAATTTTGACAGTGTCACTTTTCGGGCTGTTGTTATCGTTGCTTTTGTTGCTATTGTTATTTGCGCTCTGTCGCTTGTGGCGACAGTTGCTGTGTTGTTACTGTCATTGTTGCGAATGTTTTTGCGAATGCGAACGACCTGATAAAGTTGTTATCTGCGCAGCTGATGTTAAAAGAGCGCAAAGGGAGGTGCAGGGGGAGGGATACAGGAGCCACTGATTTGGGTGATACGGTATGGAGTGCGCGAAATTTCGCCATCTTCGTTGTACATTAGTTTTTGTGTTTTATTTTTGTTTTAACTTGTTTTTGTGCATTTTGTATTTGCCTATTTGCTTATTGATATATTTTTCAGCAACTAGACGAAGTGAACCGAGATCAAAAGTAAAGCGAGAGACAAAGAAAGCGCGAATATTTCATCCAGTAAGTATTAAATCGTTATTTGTTAACTTGTTCGAAATGTTATTAACGTAATCTAAATCTTGTTCGCTAAGGTCTCAAGTTTTTCAAGTTAGAAGGGCAAATTATTGATATTTCATTCCATATTCAGTAAATAGTAGCAGCCTCTGCAATGTGGGAAACACTACAACGGCCCTCTTTAGGGCCTAATTTAGGAATTATTACTATATTTATTTTTTTAGTGAATTCCGTTTACGTTCAACTTTTTGACGAGAGAAAAGGATGCATAGTGAAGAAGGAAAGGATTGCGTTAGAAGTAGATGAGACACTCCAGGGACTGATCGCCACATTTTTTTCGAGGTTTGAGAAAGAACAGAACATGGTGTGCGTGGTCCGCAGCTTTGACAAAGATTTTGGCGAATTCGTCGAGCTGTACGAATCGCACGACTCCTTTCTTCCCAGCGCCGGATCCAAGTTTGAGTTCTTCCTTACCGACGAGGTTAGAGTGTGCTTATTTTCATTGTTAGAAAACTGGATAACTTTAGGTGAATGCCAAGAAAGCGCACAGTTTCTTCACCAAAATCTCGCTGGAGGACCGGTGCAGCCTTCCAACTTCGTTGATTCAATCAGGTGCTTCTTTGTAAACTAAGCTCCTTATCTTTTTTCTATTTTAGCGCGCACTCCATCGCATATTCCTCTCGCACTTCCAAAGTGTGAAATATTTGTAACCAGCGAATCATTGCCACCGGCCGCTGAGCAACGGGAGAGTCAGCTTTCTTGTACCATGAAGGAAGATCTTTTATGCGAGACTTATTCGAGTCAGGCGTCCACGGACGGCAGGCAGAGCGTGCCAGGTTCTTTGCTTTTTTATTTGCTTAAGGCACATACTTTTGCTGCAGCAGTTTGCGGCAAGAGACAGTATGTCCTGGCCTTTACTGTACTTGATTTTATAGCCTATTCAAATGAGGAAGATTTTCGCACGGAATCTCTGGCCGCTGTGAGGAAGAAGCAATTTGAGTGCGACCCTGAGCCGCCTTCCACTTCTTTAAATGAGGTTGCTTTTGCTCCTTTCTTTTTGTTTTCTTATATTTGAATTAGCTCAATTTAATGGAAATCTTGATCAAATCGAACAATCAAGACTTGATCACTGTGGAAAAAGGCTCCGCCACAGACAAGCATCGTCAGAAGCTTCTGAACATCATGGCAAACCACTTGGCTGTCAACTGCGCAAAGTAAATCTCAGCTATGTCCTTCTATTTTTCAACAAAACTTTTTGCAGACAGTACCATCCGACTGCTTCTGAAAGAAGGCGTTTTGCCCATCGATTCTGCACCGAATTTCCCAACCTTAGCTTCAACTTGGTATGCTTTGGTTGCTATACAAAATCCTTGAAGTTTTTCTTCAGGCTGAGCTTACTAATACCCAAGGACGCGGAAGCTTCGACAACAAATGTCTGACAGTTTATAAGCGGAACAAGAGAGATGGCTTGACGAGCAGTAACAAAAGACCAATGAAGAGGCTGAAGGCCAAAGATAGCTTGGCTCAAAATAGTCCAATTGAGATGAAATTCGACATTAATAATCATGAATAATCAATAAATTTAATCGTATCGTTATTTTGTAGTCTCCTTGTATATGCTAAAAAGTTGCATTTTTTAAGCTAACAGGAAATGACGGAAATTTGATGAATTTTTATGATCAAAGAAATAAGTTAAAGAGAGCTCTAAAAAATGCAGCGAAGCGCATACAAACTGGTTGCGTAACACCAGAGTTATTTTTCAGCAAATATGTTTCCTTTTAGGCTATCCTGTATAAAAGGGCTGCTAATTGCTTCAGGTAAAAATTGACTACGAATTTCTGGTCCAGCTCGAGTACCCCCAATCTCAACTGTGAGATTTTGCTGTGATGTGGGAATCGACCTACGCCCCCCAAGCTGCTAAGTCTCGCCTTAAGCAGTGAAAAATATCGCAGATGGATGGGCGCTTATGGAGTTTCGATTCCCGCAGCAGTTCTGGAGTCAGATGATATTAGCCAAATTGAGAAAAGTAAGTTTTTAACGCTGCCTACCAATATTAGTGTTACTTTTCACAGGCGAAATTCTGGTGCTCGGCTTCCTCGCTATATTTATCCTACTCTGTGGACGTGGTCAAAAGGCTGACATATACACATCAAACGGCATCAATATTGAATGAAGGCTAATTTGCGTTCTCACTTTCTTTTATTAGCCGCTTTATTATAGGGAAGCTATGACAGCGCAGAAGTTTTGGAAGAGATCAGGAAGCGAAAGCTTACTCAGCTCGTCCTGGTCAAGCTTGGAACCGGCATGGGGAAATACTATGTCTGCGTCAACGATGACTTGGTCAAGGAAAACTTCACCGCCGGCCTGCAGCTCCTGATGCAGCTGCATTTCATGCTCCGCTTGGATTACGACAGCAAAGGCCTTAGCACCTACCGAATTTTTGAGCACTGTTATGGTCTTGAGACCAAGTTTAAATATTCGAGTATGGTTGCTGAGATCGTGAACAAACTTTTTAAGGACTAAATCGATTGTTCCTGTCTCGCATTCATTTCGTATTTTATCTGTTTTTATTATTCAATTGTTGTTGTGTATGTTTTGTTTCTTCTGTTATCGACAGTGTTAGTACATTGTTTTTGACCTAATAAAGTTGTTATCAGCGCATCTATTGTCAAGAGGGCACAAAGGGAGAAGCAGGGAAAGGGGGGCACAGGAGCCACTAAAGAGGCGGTTGCTGTCAAATTCAGCAGCAAATACATTCAAATTTGGCGGCAAATCCTGCTAAATGAAGCTGCAGTTACAGTCAACTTTGACAGCAATTACTGCCACATGTGGCAGTAGTTTCTCCCAGTTTGACAGCAGTTTCTGTCATACGGCAGCAAAAAAGTACTACCCTATTTGACAGCAGTTACCGTCAATAATGGCAGCAGTAAAACTACTGCAAATATTGACGGTAAACTACCGCTTGTTTTTTTCTGACGGTATAATACCGTCAACTATGACAGTAAATACTGTCAATTATGGCAGTACTTTTTCTGAGTGTAGTAGTGAATGCAAGGAGCAATCTGTCTGAGGGAGTACTTCCCCCTCACGGCCACGTCTGATTGGTAGTTCAACAAACAACCTGCCAAAAAGTGTCTTACCAGCGTCATATGTTAGGACGAATCCCTTTTGACCTACACCATTCGAATTGTATTTGACTTCAAAAATGTTAGCACAAAACTGCATCGTTGTATTGCCTCGAGTACCGTTCAATCTACAATACACTGAATGATTTGAGTATTATATTGTAAAAAGTCCAGTAATTACCAGAATACTAAGCACTATGGTTTCCTAACGAATCAATCCTAATTCATCCTCATTTTATAAACTAATAGGTAAATCTTGTAAATATTGACTTCCTATGAAGGCTTAAAGACTTGACAGTTTCACGGCCAAAAACTTTTAAACAATGGTTATCAACTTCTAATACTCTTTTCGTTTTGTGTAGCATTAGAAATATATTCGATTAATTACTTGCAAAGAGTTAATCATATGCAGCACAAAATTGCAGTCAATTCATGAAGATGGTATATCTGTTGTGACGAACAAAACTAAAGTTACACACATTTATACTCCACATCTATGCTTACATTTTAGAAAAGCCAGAGCCGTATCCGAATCCGAGTTCGGGTTCGGGTGCGAGTACGAGTACAGATGAGTTGATGGAAAGACTTCCATTAGTTCCGAGATCGTATTGCAAAATATTAATAGAATAGTTGTAATTGTAGACATAGTGGTTGTTTTCAACACCAACAAAATAATATCTGTCGGCGATCTCTTTCATGTTTGGGTGTGGGAAGTTTTCCGACATTATTAAACCTTTGGTGCCTGATCCACCTCTTGCATCGTCAGTTACTAAAAAGTAAATAGAATAGAGCACGTGTTCGTATCGTAGCGCTTTGAAATTAACCGCTCTTCGACATAGTTCTGTTAATGCTATTATACGTTGCGACCCTTTGGCAGAACAGTTAGTTTTTTTGTCATAAAGCATAATATAATCAACTTTTACGCAAGTGCGCGAACATGATAGAACAAGATCTGTGCGCGCTGTTACATAAACCACTCCAAGCGCCAAGCTCATACTTGCCACGTCCAATGGAGAGCGGTTATACTGTTTATGTTTTGATAATGATTTGATACGAAACGCCTAATATAGGTAGACACACTTACGATAGGTCGTTGTAAAGTCGAGATTTATCATAGATCCAGGAGTTAGTAGAACCACGAAAACTCTTCCAGCAACTTTCATCGGAGAGATGACATTGTCCATTCTAAAATACCAATAAGTGTAACCGCCGCCAGTGTTAGAGAATTTTTTCTCTATTGTAGAAATAATAATCACTACAACAAAAACCATATTAAATATAGGGTCTCAGAATCGAGTCAAAAACTATACTTATCCGGATTCAACTACACATAACTTTACTCTCGAAGATGATTACAAAACCTGAGCATTGGTTACTATTGTTTAGTTTCAAAAGCCGATCATTCATTGAATTAACACTCCATAATTAATAAAGTAACATTTTGTTGAGTCTTTACGTTCAGACTGACAGCTATATGATGTCGTTCGGACCAGGGTCCACTTTAGTCTTACACAAATGGAAAGGGGTTAAATACGAGAGACAGAGCGAGGATAGCATAAAACATCAGACACCGAAAGCGAGTGCACCACAGCATGCATGCAACACACAAAGCGTACATACGAAAGCATATAACGTGAGCATTGCGAAATGGCGGTACTGTACGTGCGTCTGGGGTCCCCCTCGAGGGTTCGAATCCCCAACACAATTATTCACAGAACTAATTCAATTATTGCAATACTTGTGTCTGGACGTATTGTTATTTCAAACTTACGAAGAAAAGCGAATGATTTCGTTATTCGAAGATGGTGGATAGTCGAGGCCTTCATAGAGTACCATGCTTCCTTGCAAGCTGCTGACATTCATTCGCATTACGGGATTGCTTGAGTATCCTATGTTGAGAATTAACACCGCTGGACAAGAGGTTGTGTTACCACCATGGTTGCTGATGTTAACGTTAACGGCAGAACTGCCGCTTGAGGTTAGAAATACCAGTTCCGATGTTCCACATTCAGAAGGATCTTAAATAGCAATATCCAATTAAAAGGTCAAATTGAATACAATCAACTCGAATCAGTGAAGCGAGAAATATGCCCAAACTTATTAAAGAATGGATTTCTTATGAAACTTTCATTGTTCAGCCTTACTGCGGTCGATAAACATCGGCTGTTATTGGATTTAGCTGTGTCAAATTGTATATATCATCTACACCAGCTCTCGATTACCAGCCATGCTAAACGATTAATTGCTGTTACAGCATTAGTAGCAGCCGTAATTAAAGCTGTTACAGAACGAGCCCCATCACAAGGTTAAACGATAAACTGATCGCGCTTCCGGATGTAATTTGTTATCGATTGTACGAATTCAGCGCGCCTCGATCGATATTCGAGAAGGAACAATCGCGCGGTCCCGTTTCAGCGCTTCGACGCGCCAACGTCTGCACATGGTCCCCACTTTGCCAATAAACATTCATAATAGCCATAAGTCCGTAATTACAGTCCCTATTTCACCTTATAAATTCAATAAAACAAAAATATAGCACGCACCATTTTCCAATTGCGTGAATAGCAAATTAAAATCGGCATAACTAAAGTATGTTCCGACTTCGAGTAAGATTATTAAAGATTGTCCGCTGCTTGAAGTTGCATTCAATGGACCAATCGTTGAATCTGACAACTGAGCAACGCTGAAAAAAATGGCAGTTATGTGACATTTTCGTATTTGCGCAATTCCCGATAAAAGTAGAATTTGCCCTATTCAGCAAGAACCTATTGTTACTTCCTAACATTTTACTCAGAGAGAGAGGCAACAATGCAAAGTTTAAGCGTTACTGACAAAAATTTCGGGAAATGCGCGGTTGTCGTTAAAAAGCTTTGAGTCAGAGAAATTTCAAGCAGACTCAATACGCTAATACGCATCAAATATTAGTGCAAGTAGCGACAAAACTCAGCCACTGCATATTAAATATTTTTATTACGCTTGCTGTAACGAGGCAAGTAGACTCACTGTGTAATAAGTTTCCCATTCGGGTCAGAACCATCGATGATGAAAATTTCTATTTTGTCTGAGCCACGCAGATTTCCATAAAGATATAAATGCACTCTTTTGCCAGTTTCCGCCGTTACCGTCCAATAGTGGTCCGATGAATTGAGATCTTTCCCCATTATCAAGTGGAAAGGTTGATCAGATGAGAGTAAATGAATAGCTGCCACTGGCACTAAAAGAGGTTAAATAATATTTAACGAAATGTTCGATTTGTATCTAACAACTATACATCGTGACGCACAAATCGCACATAGAATATTTTGGTAAACATTAAGATGACTAAATTTCTTAAAATGGATGGGAACAGTACCCTTATTAGTGCTAAACGCAAATAACGTAGCAAAATTTTTAAATATTGCCTCAAAATCAGACCCTGGCATCATAATTCGATCATTACCATCTGAATGTTGGCCAGATTTTGCACTCATTTCTACAAGACTGCATATTCAGAAAAACTATTTATTAATTTCAGTTTAACCGAATGTTTCTGATAACGTTACTTCAAATAATATTCATCAGTGAATAACCAAATATCATAGGAAACAAAATAACTTACGTTTTTGAATCCTCGCATAAATACCGTAAGTGACTTTCGGACAGCTAGATGCAAAGCTGTCTGTACTATATGTTACTGTCAGAGCGTTACCTAAACTTTTAAATGTTCCCATGGGGACATTGATGTCAAGTCTGAAAAAGAAAAGAGATATTTCTGTTCCAAAAGTTTTCTCTTAGTCATGTCATCTCAATTATTCTTCGATATATTCTAATTTCTACTCATATATATATTTTTTGTACTTTTTTCTTTTTACGCATCTTATAATTTCTGTTTTTCTCTTTCCTTTATTATTGTATACCTATTACTATTATACATACCACATATACGTATGTTTTGAACATGTGTTTCCTATATATTATTCCACATACCGTCTCTCATTGTAAATCAGACTTGCACGCAAATTTTGAAGCGCAAATATCGTTCTCAGTTACAAATTATCTGCCATATGTAAAGTCAGCGCGTTTTATGCGCTCAATACAGTGTGATACGAAAGAAGATTTGCCATGTTTTGAAATTTTTTGGCCATTCATTCGCGTCACCCGCGGTTCATTTCCTAACAGTTTGAGGCAAGCGCAGGTATTACGTCATACTTACGTAAAACCCGAAAATATCAGGTCGCATAAGGACATTTGGCAAAATTCTTTGATATCCATGTGCTCTTATGTAGTGTAGTAAAAATAATAGTGGACGGGAAACGACGAAAATTTTTTTACTGGATATCTATCTTATAAATAGGTATAGTTTTGTGCGGGCCTTGGAAATGACAGATTTGCGCGCAGAAACGGTTTAGGTGCAGACGATAGCACAACCTCGCTCAGCCCATTAACATAATGTTTCCGCTGCGTTACTCACTTTCCCAAAATATATCCACCATCTCCGTGTCCATTTCTCATAGTGAGAGAAGCGTTCGGGTCATTTTGAAAGTGTACGACGCTATCTGTTGCTTCCACTTGATATCCTAGAGGTGCTGTGATAACCGATACACAATTGGTGCAGCAATCAGCGAGACCAGTTAGATCTCCGAGTTTAGGATACTGAATCATCCCGCTTTGCTTGTTTTCGGTCAGATCGATATTATCTGGACATTTACAGTCTGAAAAAAAGAAAGTTTCACTGATGATGTTACAGTGGCGTCGCTTAACAGAATCCAAAATGTACTCGTCACAGCATTCGTCAGATTGTTAGCCTCCGAATGCGGTGTGAGGGATTCATACCGTACAGATTTTGACTGAGGCAATTCAAGTTTCGGAAATTTCGATATATATTTTTCATCAATACGGGCTTGCCTCCAAATACGTCTGATCATGGATTGTGAACTCACCCTATGAACCAAATAAGCAAAAGACTCGATTTGTAAATTCTCAGTCAATCAAGAACACATGACCTTTCTTTAAAGATTCTGAAATCCCGCCAGTATCAGATCTCGTAGAAAAGGAAGGTTGGATTACATTGAACAGTGGTTTATAGATGATTTTGTCGCTCTTTTATGACAGCAGTCAGTTTATTTCAAATGTCAATGAGGAACAACCCAATAAAATAGCTTACTTGAAGTATCCGTCTGTGCATTAGATGTTTGCTGGAAGAAGCCTGGAATTAAAAAATTTGGAGAAAAGAAACGATGAGGAAAACCTATTCCACACATACCTAAAGCAACCACCAAATAAAAAATATGGATCTGAATCATTTTTCTTTAGAATTCCGAGCTTCTGCTGTCGAGACGAATCACGGGATCGTACGTGTAGAAAGGAGCTAAGCTGTGCGTCGTTAAAACTATATATATGCAAGGCGCAAGCAGTAATTAAGTATTAGGTTGTCCCAAAGGCTCTTGTGTTTACAGCTGTTATTTAGTTAATGAACAGGTGGACTAAGATTTAATTCATAGCTACTGAAAGTAATTATTCCCCTACGGAGTTTTGCTAAAGTAATTACTTTCCTTCGAACACAGTTCTAGAAAGTAATTAATCCCCGATTGCCCATGCAGTTTTGTCAGAGTGACGGCAGCCGGTCGATGCCTCTGAAGAAGAAATCTTTAGGAGCCGCTTTTACCCAGCTTTTAACAGCTGAATTTAGCTCAGGAAACAGTAGCGGAACTCCTCCCATGAAGAGATTGCATGAGCCGTGGGAAGCGCTCTTATTTATTAAGAGCCAAATCTAGAGAATGTCTTGATCTTGAATCCGTGCTTTCCATGGTATTTATGTTCCCTCTGAGCTGCATGATCCAAGCGATCCATGGCCTTGAATCCGAGTTGGGCGATAGTGGCTTTCGTAGTGCAACTGTTGTGGGGATCGCAAGTTGTTGTGTTTGAAGCGAAACTGACTAAGTCAACTATCGCTGAAGTGTTGGATGGCGGTGTAGACGGTGTGGAGAGCAGGAGCAGAGAAGAAATAAGTTTGATTTCAGTGTTACTGGGTTTTCTCTAAATTAGGCACCTCCCCCAACTTAGCCCGGGGCGTAATTTCGGAGTTAAAAGTGTTCATTCGACATCAAAAAATAGTACCGTTTGGGTGCTCTTTTCTTGAAATTGTGCCTTAATATATTAATAGATATGCGTGTAAAATTGCATTTACTTGCAGTTTTACTTGAATATGGCCAACTTTCGCTGTTCAATGTCGCCTTGCTTCAGAAAAAAAGTATTTGACCATAGTATTTCAACAATACTATGTGTCAATACGTTTCCGAACATTTCGCGAAATTAAGCCCCGGGGCGTAATTTTGAATTTCACGTGACCACCCAAAAGCACGTTTTTCTCGTCAGCGCCCCGTGGCCTAATTTCGAGAAAACCCGGTACAATTGTATTTTGTGAAAAAAACTAGTTTGTAAACTGTTTGTTTGGCTTAGAGACAGTGATGTAAAGGAAAGTATTTATTCTCCAGTTCTTTGTGGCGTAGAAATGTTATCAAGCGATTATTTCATATAACAGGCATCAACACTGAAGCGCCCAATAGTACCCTGTTCAGGCTTCTTATAGTGCACCAGCGACGACAGCAGAAGCTGCGACTGCGACAATCCAAAGCCATGACGTGCTTAAACCATGGGAGCTTGATTTGCTTGTACTAGGAGGGCTTGTACCAGGAGTGGTTGGCCCAGGAAAGCTTAAACTCCCTGCAATTTCAAAACGGAACATCAAGTGCAAAGCGCACATCACGCAAATGAACGAAAATTCAGAAACATCGATGGCAGAGGCGGGAACCGTTCAAGCGGTTGTCCAGCAGACAAAAATTTTAAAAAGTGTCTTACCAGTGTCATAGCGTAGAACGAAACCCTTCTGACCGACGCCATTCGATTTGTAGTTAACTGCGAAAGAGTTTGCACGAAACTGCATCGCTGTATTGCCACCAGTACCGGTCAATCTGCAATACATTCAATGATTTGAGTAATATTTGGTGCTCAATTTAATAATACTCAGAGTAGTTATCAGAATAGTTTTCAAATGTACTAATTCGATTTTTTCTTAATTCTTTAAATTTACAAATACTTGCAAATATTCAATTTTTATGAAGGCTTAAAGTCTTAATTCTTTCACGGCTTAAATCTATCCAAAAATGCTAATCAGCTTTTACTATCGGTTTTGCATAGTACAAGTGATATATCCGATTAATCAGCCGCTAAGAGTTAATGAAATACAACACTAAATTGCAGTCAATTCGTAAAGAGGGTGTATTTTTAGTGACGAACAAAACTAAGCCGAATACAGCCGTATATCTCATCTGTGCCTACGTTTTAGAAGAATTAGAGTCGAGTGCAGATGATTTGATGGTAAGATTTCCCGTAGGTCCTAGATCGTAGTGTAAAACATTAATAGAGTATTCATAGTAGTCATTCCCGTTGCCATAAAATGAATAACTGTCAGCTATCTCTTTCGTATTAGGGTTTGGGAAGTTTTCCGACATCATGAGGCCTTTGGCGCCTGGTCCGCCTGCTGTAGAGCAAACTGCTAAAAAGTGAATAGAATAAAGCATACATTCGTATCACAGCGCTTTGAAATGAACCGCTCTTCGACACATTTCAAGTTAGTCCATTATACGGTGCAACCTATTAGCAGAGCTGTTAGTGTGCCTATCATAGTGCACCATTTATTGAACTTTTTTGCAAGTGCGCGAACATGAAACAACGTTTTTTGTGTGCACTGGTACAAAAAATCGTTCCACGCACCAAACTCAAACTTGCCGCGTTCAACGAATAACCATGATGCTTTTTATGTTTTAAAAGCGTGCTGTGCGCATGACAGTTTGTCACTGAACCGCACCTTTACGAAGCCACTACATAGACACTTACATTTATAAGCCGAGATTTGAAAGTTGAGATTTATTACCGACCCGGGACTGGATTGAATCAAGAATATTCCTCCAGAAACTTGCATCGGAGAGATGACGTCATTCATTCTAAAATACCATAAAGTTGAACCACATGCAGTGGAGTCAATCTTCTACAGTATTGCAGAAATATTAACAACTACAATAAAACTGGATAAATGCAGACTCGGGATCGAGTTAAAAGTTTCACTTATCTGGGTTTTACTTCATATGACTTCACTCTCAAGAGTGTGCATTTATGCGTAGTACTGACGCTAACGTGCAATCATCAGTCTATCATTCATAAAGCAAACCAATCTATGTTTCATAGATAAGTATTACAAATTATTCATTAAATAAATTCAACTTTTGCAATATTATAATCCGCCCTTATCGTTATTCTTGACTTACGAAGAAAAACTAATAATTTCATTATGCGAAGATGGTCGAGAGTCGAGACCTCCATAGAGTACCATGCTCCCTTCCAGGCTGCTGACATTCAGTTGCATGGCGGGAGATATATCTTTGGTTAAGTCAGTAATTAGCACCGCTGGACAAGAAGCTATGCCACCAGTGTTATTAATTTGAACATTAACGGCAAGATTGTTGTCAAGCGACAGAAATGCGAGTTCCGATGTTCCACATTCAGAAGGATCTAAATTAATGATATTGAGTTAAAAGGCTAAACTGAACATGCGTACTATGTTTAATGGAGTGAGAAATTTGTCTGAATTTGTTTAATAACAGTGTTTTTGCAAATTTTTATTGTTCAGCCTCACTGCGGCCGATTGACACCCGAGCGCGTCTGGATTTAACCGCGTCCGATGGTGTATCATCTCTACACGCTCTCTTTAATTGGGCAACGCTAGACAATAGATGGCTGTTACAATCCAGGTTGAAAACGAATTTATAGCTGAACGGGCTTGATCTAAAGGTTAGGCACAGTGCTAATCGAACTTTCAACGGCTATTTGACTCTCAGTCTTCTCAATGAATATGGAGCTCTCTTTTTGACATTCGAAAAAGAGCAATCGTGCGGTCCCATCCGTGTTCACCGACGGCTGATTATGGACACCGCTTAACAAATTACCATTCACGACGGTCATAAGTCCGTAATTACAGCGCTGCTGTACCTTAAAATTTTATTAAACAAATAATTTGCCACTTACCGTTTTGCAGTTGAGTGAAAAGAAAATTAACATTAGTAAAAGCAAAGGTTGTTCCACCTTCGAATAACACAGTTAAAGAACCGCCGGTGCTTGAATATGCGTTCAGCGGATCAACTGTGGACGATACTCGACCAACTCTGCAAATAATGACAGAATGCGACATTTTCATATTTGCGCAATTCCTGATAAAAGTAGATTTTGCCCTATTTAACCAGGACCTATTCTGATACCCTAATATTTTACTCAGAGAAGCAACAACGTTGAGTTTAGGCGTTACTAGCAAACATTTCGGTAAAATGTGAGGTTTTCGTTTTAAAGTTTTGGATCACAGAAATTTCAGGTTGACTCAATTTGCTGATACCTATATCACTGAATTTTAAAATATTTGTGCACGCAGCGACAAAACCTAGCCGCTGTCATTTAAAATTTTGTTTTATAACGCTTGCTACAACAAGGCAAGTAAACTCACTCTGAAATAAGTTTTCCATTCACATCAGTACCATCAATGATGTAAATTTTTGCGTCGCTCGCAGCACCTACACTTCCAAAATAATATAAATGTACTTGTTTGCCGGTTTCCGCCGTTACCGTCCAATATTGATTGGGCGAATTAAAGTCTCTCTTCATTATCAATTGAAACGGCTGGTCAGATGATAGTGAATAAGAAGTTGGCGCTGATATTGGCACTAAAATAATATGGCATTAACTAGAACCGTCTTGCAGTCAGCTGGAAGTATATCGGCCCGTCGTTTGTGAATTCATATACTTTTAATTTTAAAGTTATTGATGGGCCCAAAGTTTTAATAATTAGACCTTCAGCTCATTTCGCTTAGCGATTCTGAGAGCAATTATATTCTTTAACAGCGCCATTCATAATGATGGGTCTTTGTTTCGTGCATGTCTGTTCGGGGGAATCTGAACGCTTCTGAAGTTTGCTTCACAGTTTTCGATAATATGTGAATGAGTGCGCAATAACTTCTCATTGCGACGCATATATTGCGCAACGGATACTTTAAATAAAAATAAAGATAGCCATATTTTACAAAACGAATGCGTGTAGTAGTTATAATAAGTGCAACATGCAAACAACGTGGCGATATTTAAATATTGCCTCAAAATCAAATCCTGCTATATTTCGATGGTTACCACGTCAATGTTGGCCAAACTGCATATCCAGAAAAAATACGAATAAATTTCAGTTTAATTGATAATATTTTAATAGAGTCATCCAGAAACAATACTCGTCAACCAATTACCATAAACTTTATGATCTATAGCAACTTACGCTGTTTGAGCTCGGCGTAAACAATGTATGTGTTATTATCATCACAACTGGATGCAATGTTGTCTGTACTTATTGTAACTGTCATGGCGTTGACTAAACTTCTAAACGTTCCAACTTTATTGCTGATGCCAAGCCTGAAATAGTAAAGAAGAATTTCTATTCCTCAAGTTTCCTGTTATTCATATTTACATTATTTCAATTTATTCTACTGTCAATTAAAAGTTCTAATTATTTTAATCAATTCTATCCATTCTCCATTCTTTCTATGCTTCCTATGATTTCCTTTTTTATTTTTCTCTATTCTGCTCTATCTTTTATTATATTTTATTTATAATATTTTTTAAAATGTTCCATATATTTCATTTCCTCTATTCTAAATACTGCCATATAAATACTGAATCAGATCTGTACGTAAATTATGAAGCGCGAAATTTCATGCTCGCCTACTACAGGTTTGCTTATAAAACATTTTCTCTGATATTTTGCGGAAAATGAGGATTTGGCCAAAGCGATTACACTGCTGGATAGCCCGTAGCCTAAACTTTCGATCGGTGTAGTTATTTTTTGGACATACCCCCTAGGGGGCTCGGAGTACCCCTAACAAATACCAAAATTAGCGTGCTGGAAATCTGTTTGAGAACAACGGTGGCCATTATTTTAGTTGTGTTTCTGTAGCGTTACGCACTTTGCGAAAATAAATCCAACATTTCCGTTTCCGTTTCTTATAGTGAGAGAGGCGCTAGGGTCGTTTGGAAACATTATCCCGCCAGTCACTTCCAGTTGATATCCTTGAGGCGCTGTGAAAACCAATACACAATTTGTGTAAGTACAGCAATCAGAGAGATCCGTTGAATTTCCAGGTTTGGGATATTGAATTTTCACGCTTCGATTGTTTACGTCCAAATCGAAATTATTCGAACATTGGCAATCTGAAAAACACAAGACCATCTTTCTGATTTTGTCTTTATAGCGTATCTCAATTGAATTTTTGCATCCAAAATTTACGCTTCCCACCAGTTATCAGATTTTTAGCCTTGAAAAATGATGCGACGGTCTTATTTTTGTATTGATGTGGACTGCAGCAATAAGTTTTGAATATAAATTGAATTCTAATAATTTCTGAGCTCGCTTCACAGGTATCTATGGCCGAACAGAGTGAACTCTCTCAATCGGCTGAATTTACATAAGACGACCTCTCCAAGGTTTCGATCAACTAAATACATGACTTTCCTTCAAAGTTTGATAACATTCTTCAGTTCTCTCAATATCGAATCTCGTAGGTGAGGTTATCTCACTTTGATTAACGGTCTATGGATATTTTTAATCACTCTATTACGATAGTAGCCCATTCATCTTTAAAATGTAAAGAGGAACAATTCTTCAAGATAGCTTACTTGACGTATCGGACTGTACATTAGATTCAATATTTGATAGTTGAATATTTATTATGTCTGAAACCAGTTTGTTTTGGGTTGAAACAGCAGCAGACATAGGATTAGCAAATGCTTGTTGGAACAAGCCTGAAATTGAAAAACTAGGAGAGAGAACGCTGAGAAGAGTATATTCTTCACATACCTAAAACAACGACGAAACTGGCAATCACATTTCGAATCATTTTGGCTTCTTTCAAAAGCCGTATTTCTCATTTAAAGTCGAATCGCACGATCATGCGAGCAGAAAAGAGCGAAGCGTTGCCTTGGTAAAGCATGATAGCCAACTGCGCAGCGGAAATATATAATATTACGGACGCACCTTGAAAGTCACTCTGTCAACATTTTGCGTCATAGTCGTGGGAGGACAAAACGGTCGTTATTATCACGGCTTGCGATACCTGCATTCATGATTAACATAGTTGCCTATCAATTCAACAGCAGCATCTGCAGTTTTTTTGCTTCGGAATGTTTCGTATTTCGAATGATTCTCTCTGATCATGCCTCAACAGTGATGCTTTAAAGGCATGAACATTGAAGCATCCGCCTGTAGAGAAAGAGTTTAGGGAAGGTCGTTCATACAAAACGTAGCGCAGAGGAGCGATCTGCATCGGCTTTTATATGCTATAGCGTCACGTTGGGGCTCAACCGTAGGTAGTGAATGTCGTCAAAGGCTGGAATTGTAACGGAGACAGGGAACTACCCCTTCCTGAAACTCTCCGTCCCCGTTACAACCCTATCAAAGGCCGACCGCTGTACAACTTAAATGCAGTATCTTAAACGCAAGCAGATTCAAGGTAAATGCGAGAAAGTTACAGAAATAATCGAACAAAAACGATGAAAAACGTATAATTTCTAGCAAACAGTTGAGCAGAGTGAATAGGAACTAGTCAGAGCTTTCCTAAAGGGTTCTTGGGCTTTTCTATGTCAATGTTTCATCAAAACTACTTCTGCTGATAGAACAAACATGGCTACATTTCAAGAGGCAACTCTCGAAGCGATAACCATGAAACCGTACATCCACTGTTATTTAGTCTTGCCTCGCTGGCAATGTTACGTCGATAAAATTTGACCGTTATCTGTCTTCCACCACCTGGGCATCAACTGATGCATTCTCATGCATTTTTATAAAATTTGTACTTGGCAATCGACTGCTGACGTGTCGCTGCTAGTCAGCATGCGGCTATGAGGCATGTAATCAAGAGGTGCGAGTAAGAAAGGCGAATTCATAAATCTTCAAGGTAAGAAACGGGGCCGAATCAGTGTAGCGGCGTCTTCTATTACAACTGTTTGCAGCGGGGTATATCTTCTATGTCGACCATGCAGGTGCATTTTAACCTGAAGAATATTTGCATCGTGCTGATAGGTGCTTGTTTCGTCTACTTGAGCTACCTGCTGTGGGGCAGCGGGTCGGCCGATCACTTTCCCGACGTGGAAGTGGAACTGCGTGATTTGGTCAGCTATGCCATTCTGGCAGCCGAAACAGGCGGACACGCCGTCTCCGAGGTGCATAAGGAGAAGCGACTTCAGGCCGCCAAGAAGGGCCAGACTAAGGAAGGAGCTGACGAGTTTGTCACTCGCGCCGATCTCATCTCTAATCAACTGATCCTCGATACGCTCAAGCGCTTTCCTGGCATTCGGGTACGCGATGAACAATAGTATCGCTTTTAGAGAGCTGAACAGAGTTAACGTGATTCGTGCAACGTCCGAAAAATATTGTGGGATTATCAAGAATCCATGAACTGACGTTGAATATTTCTTGGTAATTTCAAATACAGACTTCGAACGATGAACGAATTACTCTATTCAACCCTTTTAAAAGGCTACGCTCTGAAGCAGCTAGAGAAGTTGGCAATTTCTGGCCTTATATCCAGGGCATCAATATGGCAATAAAATAATAATGAAATTCATTAAGTATTAAAAATACATACGAATCGTGTAGTATTGAATATTCTCATCGCAACCCATTCAAGTCCGGCCAGAGTCATCTGGCCGGCGTTACTCTTGAGCTCACAACTATCTGAATCCTTGAAACCGTTCAAGATTGCATTTAGATAGTGAGCGAGGAAAAGTCGACATCTTTCGACGACAGCGAACTCGAGCCGTATCGACTTGACAAGTACGCTCAGTGGCTGAATTCTCGCGATCTGATAAACCGAATACCGAGCAGGAAGCACAAACTGTCCACTTTGGCTATATGGGTGGACCCGCTCGATGCAACGCAAGAGTATACTGGTATGTTTGGGGCGTTGAACTTTCTTCGCCAATACCACAAGACTTAGCGGAGACTGGCATGCAATGATCAAGAGTGTTCTATTAATTCTTTTACTTTGCGTTTAAATGTTCATTTGAAGAAAGTTCGACGCCAAAATCTCTTCACAGTGAACGTTTTAAATGAGATTTTTTGCAGAAGACTTACTTGAGTATGTCACGGTGATGGTCTGCATCGTGGCTAGTGGCCAGCCGATATTCGGCGTTATTTACCGGCCGTTCCATGACGAGACAGGTGAGTGAGCTGAATGTTCTTCGGTTGCGATTGACGCAAGAGAGATTAAAAAGCTGAATTGCAGTATTCGGTATGATGGGTTGGGGAGTGATGACGTCAAAGGGAGGAAGAAAGTTGCCAGTAAGGGAACACGTGCCGGAGAAGATAATGGTGTCGCGATCGCACGCGGGAACTGTAGAAGAATTGGCAAAGAAGGCGTTCGGCGAGAGCTACACCGTCGAGGCCGCGGGGGGTTCTGGCTATAAAGTGCTTCGTCTCGTCAACGGCACCGCCGAGCTGTACATGCACCGCACGGCCATCAAGAAGTGGGACACCTGCGCGGGGGACGCCATCGTCCGCGCCGCCGGCGGCTCCATGCTCGACCTCGAAGGAGCCGACCAGACCTACTGGCCCGATGAGCCCGTGAAGAACGAGAAAGGCCTCCTCGTCGCCCTCACCAACCCCTTCACGTACTATCAGAAGATCGAACCTTTTATTAAGGAAGACTCTGAGAAGAATGTTTGATTTATCACGCTGACGCCTTTCGTAAAATGTAACTATAGTCGAAACTTCCAGATCAGTAACAAGAGATCTTAGATGGAATAAGACAAACTGCTTCGACAAATTGATAGCGCTTCTATCAATTTACTCATGTAAATTCAAGAAAAGACCATCATTGTTGGTGAAAATGGCGTTCAAGCATGGGGAAGCAAGCTCATCTTTGCCCACTATGGTTCCTGGCGAGATATCTTGTTACTGATTGAAATTTTTTGACTATACACCGACTTGCATAGCTATTTCCAACTTTACATTCAATATCTTTGCGTTCAATTTCGTCAAAATTGCCTCTAAATTGAATAATTCACATAAATGAATGCAAAGTTGCGATTGACAATGCAATATGTGTAAAGGTGGTAATCACAATTGTGGAAAATGTTAAAATAGGTCAGCTGTGACGTGTGCGGAGAAATTCGTATCCCCCTGTGTCTCAACTGACCAATAATTACACTTCCCACAATTGTGACTACAGCAGTTGTAATTACGGTTTTACGAATGAGATCGCGTTGGTTGAACCATTAACGCCGAAGCCACGGTCTTTCCCTCATCACTGCTGCTCTAACATATTTTTTACTTTTCAAGTTTTTTGTTTGACGACACGTTGTTTTTTGACGATGAATGTGCATATTTTTGTTGGTTGCTCGTTATTGTACATATATCGGTGTAGGCAAAATGTTCTCTGCGTCCGTAATTGTTGATCATGCGGAAGTAACGATGGCTGCTGCGCATCTTAGTAACCGGGGTAACGAAGTAAAATTAAAATAAAGCGCACTGGAGTGTTGTTGCTTTGTTCTATAGACGGTTTCTGCCGTTTCTCACCAATTATTTGTACAAACTCGCCTAGCTATTCAAGGGCCAGTTTCATAAAATCGTTGCAATTGCCATTGTGGAGAGTGTAATGATTGTTCAGTTGTGTCGTACGTGGGAGAATTCGCCACTCGCACGACACAACTGAGCAATCATCACACTTTCCATAATCGCGATTACAGCGGTTTATGGAACTGGTCCTAGTATTCACGAGTTTTAGCGACTAATCATGCCGAAAGCCGAGGAACTGGACCAAGTTTGCGCCGAGCTAGACACGCTGGCGATTCGTCGACTCGAGTTGATGAACGAGTCGATCGGACTGTCGTCTGCGCTGGAGAGCGCGCTGCAAGACGGCTGGCTGCAACTCGCCAAAACGCGCATCATTCTCGGCGTCGCGCAAACGCGCGCCGCACAGTTTGACGACCGAGACGCCGAAGCGACCGCTCGCGTCGACATTTCTTCAGACGGGCGCTTTGCGCCGGCCACCCCCGACGAGAAAAGCTCCGGTGAGGCTGAAGATGTGCTGGTGAAAAGAGTGTCGCCCTTTGGCGTGCTCGCGCCGGCGTCGGCCAAGTTGGCCGAGAAGCGATTCGTCAAAGCGATCGAGTTGGCTTGCGAGCAGGCAACTACGCGGGCCGCACTTGCTGCTGCGAATCAACACTATAAAGACCTGGCTGCCAAAAAGAGCACTCTCCTTCGCGTATAGCGCGTATCATTGCTTTATATCAGTGCCGCTTCCTACGATGAACTTATTGTCATTTCATTCCTCGCTTCAGAATAAAGGCATTTAGATTCAGACTCGATTCGTAAACGAGGCGAGCAAATGTACATGGTACAAATACAGAGAATTTTTCGAAATCCGATCAGATCAACGCACCACGGATGCATGCATATCTCTGGGCGCTATTTCATATACTGCTGAAAGTACAATCGCGGAAAGGGTGGCAATTGGTTAGATGTGAAACATGAAAAAACGTCATAATCGACTAACCGCCATATTTTCCGCAATTGTAATGGCAACAGTTCAACAAAATAGGCCCCTATTGTGCGAAATAAAGCTTGCCGAACGCAACAGAAGTATGTGTGCTTCCTAAGAGAAGCACTTGGCATAGACTTCGTTGATCTCCTTCCGGTAGATCGCCGAGTCGTCGGCGGGTTGCAGCTGCCTGCCTCGATGATGGCTCTTAATATGCTGTCTGACCATTCCAATCGAATAGTGGCTGCTGTAATCGCAATTATCGGCGGGGCAGCGGAAGACTGGACGGGAGAGATGCTTCTGCAAGACGTGCATCGTTCTGACGCAGACGACATTGTCGCACTGCTTGCAGCGCCACCATCGAGACGACTTGCCGGCCACGGTGAACCAATCGCCCTTGCGCTGCTTATCACCGGTTTCTGTCACTCCCGCGTGAATCGTCTTGCGCCGATTCTTCTTTTGCGAAAAAGTCTGTCCTTCGATCGGAGACGGATTGTGACTGTCCGTCGTGGAAGCGCGACGTTTGGGCGGAGCAGAGGCGGGTGCTCCACGATTAGCTGGGAGGGTGAGCTTCTTCATTGTACTACCATCGGCTACGGTCGTCGACTGCCGTCGCGAGTCGTCGGCCACCGATCCGTCTTTCACTTCTTCCACACCGCCACACTGTTCTCCACCAAACGCGCCAGAGTTTCCCTTTCCGTCGCATTTATCATCAATCAGCATGACGTTCTCATCTTTCTCGTCGTCGATTGCGATTTTCTTTTTTCTTTTTCCTCCGTCAACTGTGATAGGCGTGGTTAGCGCCTGCCGGTAGGCCGAGCCCTCGCCGTTTTCCGCGTCGCCGCCGCTTTCCCGCTGCGGTGTCACGAAGACGCGAGGCGCCGATCTGCGCGCCCGATGGCGTTCGCTCTTCTCCATCGACCGCCGAACGATGTCGCTCAGCGTCATGCTCTTCGCCTCGTCGTTCGTGAACATGATCTTCAAGCAATGATAAGTGATGAATGATAATGAAAGTGATCATGATAGCATGTCAATCGTCTTGCAACATTAACGTCCAAATTTAATCGCAAAGTGGAAGCAAACGATTATTTCCGCACAGTGACATTTGTTGTATGAATTGTAGAAGAACCTTGGTGAGTGAACTCGAAGTATAAATTTTGCAAATTCACCCGTTTTCACTGCCTTTGCAAAATGTAGTAAGCGTAATATTCAGACATAAAACATATCCAGATTATAAAAATTTGGTGTGCAATAATATCCATTATTCACTGCACTTTTTTTGACGAATCGACAGAATACATGTTTGTCAAAGATTAACGAAGGGCTAGAGATAAAGCAAAAATGTTGAGTGAAGCCCAAACTAGAGGACTGTTAGAAGATATGATCGGCCGATTGATAGCAAAGTGATCTGCGCGGTTATCCTTTAATCGACTCTCAGTTCTGTTGTCTATCCTCGCAGCGTTTGGTCGATCTTCCCTCCTCCTCACCTTCTATCCGCACAATCGTTCATTTAGTTTCATAAATTCTTGCCTCTAACTCCAAGAAGGACTTACTAGAACTTCCTGATGAGGATGATGGCAGATAATGTGCTCGCGTATCTGCCACTCGGTGAATCGGCGCTTTTCGCAATAGCCGCAGGAGAATGGTTGCCAATCATCGAGATGTTCCTGTTTGATGTGCTGCTCTAGAAGATCCAACTCCGTTTTCGGCACTCCGCACTCTGCGCACATCGTATAGTACACGGATGGTCGCATCTCTGCCTCGAAACTTCTTTACTTTAACTTCGCTTCGACGCGCTAAAGTCCCCAAGCAATTTGCTAAAATCAATTAAACCGTTTTCATACTAAAAGCTGCGATCCGGTTACTGTAGTTTAATGAGAGCAATGCATTTAAATGAACAAATTGCGCTTTAATGCCCAGTCGAATGAACGGCATTGCACTTGCTGCTACTTTATAAATCGAAGTCTGTGTGAAAAACTGAAACCAAAGTTCAGTCATATTACTCTATGAAGTAACAAAGTTTATCGTGAACATGGAGAAATGTCACACTTGAAGTCGCACTTCACCACGATTGCGAAATAATTAATTGCTGTCATTAATAACTAAGTGCACGATTGCAGATATTAGTATCTTTAACCGCAAATAACATCGACATAGGCTGTCGGATGGAAGTGGGCAAAGGCCCATTATGCGTCGCGCAACATTTACGACATGGTGTATGAGTATATTGCACATAGGAGACGATTTTAATCGAATTGGGTATAGTTCCGGGGACACCCAAAAACACCTGACTGCCCGAGATCGATGACGCTCGCAGTAGCGATAGTTTGATTGCACTCTTTCATGGTTGGTCTTTGATACGCATTCAGGATGGACGTCACCTCCATGGGGTATATCCACGCGTGGTCACTGTCTACGGTCTGCTCCAAATATACCACTTGACTCTTCGCGGGGTAATTACAAATGGCAACGAGAGTTCTAGGTCATGGTTCCAAGAGCTACATCAACGTATTCAATCGCTAACGATCCACTTGCAAGTCGACGCCAATTGTTCGACCGACAAAACAGCGGTTGGTTCTGATGGACGAAGCTATTGCCAAGTGGAAGGCAAACTTTCAGGTAAACGTTTTATTTTAATGTTTCTGTTCTACTGTCTTATGTTCTTTGATGAACTATACGCAACAAGTACACTCGATTGGGTTCATTTTTTATTTCAATATCTACTTAGACATTCTTTCCTTTCAGACACGGAAAGGTAACTGGTGCTGAAGTCAATCAAGCACCGTCGTCCATTTAGGGCGCTAAGACCAATCGAACATTCGCATGAACGACTCGAAGTCCGATGGAGGAGTTGCAGCGGTTGCAGCAGTTGCAGCTGTTGCGGCAGTTGCTGAAGTTGCAGCGGTTGCAGCAGTTGCTGGAGTCGCAGCAGTCGCAGCGGTTGCAGCAGTTGCAGCAGTCGCGGAGGTCGCAGCAGTTGCTGGAGTTGCGGCAGTTGCTGAAGTCGCAGGAGTCGCAGCAGTTGCTGGAGTAGCAGCAGTCGCAGGAGTTGCAGCAGTCGCGGCAGTTGCTGGAGTGGCAGCAGTCGCAGAGGTCGCAGCAGTTGCTGGAGTGGCAGCAGTTGCTGGAGTCGCAGCAGTCGCAGCGGTTGCAGCAGTTGCAGCTGTCGCAGCAGTCGCGGCAGTTGCTGAAGTCGCAGGAGTCGCAGCAGTTGCTGGAGTAGCAGCAGTCGCAGGAGTTGCAGCAGTCGCGGCAGTCGCAGGAGTTGCAGGAGTCGCAGAGGTCGCAGCAGTTGCTGGAGTGGCAGCAGTTGCTGAAGTCGCAGGAGTCGCAGCAGTTGCTGGAGTGGCAGCAGTCGCAGAGGTCGCAGCAGTTGCTGGAGTTGCGGCAGTTGCTGAAGTCGCAGGAGTTGCAGCAGTCGCAGCAGTTGCTGGAGTTGCTGGAGTTGCGGCAGTTGCTGGAGTTGCATCAGTCGCTGCTGACGGGTCAGTCGAAGAAGTCGCACCTACAGTTGCGTCGGCACATGTTTCGAGCGAAATGCAGGGTCCACTTTGGTTTCGGGGCGATGGGCGCGAATATGTATGGAGCAGTTGCATCAGTCGTGCGAAGGGCGCGAAGACCGAGAGAGGAGTCGCACCGACGGTTGCATTGGCGAACTTTTCGAGTGAAATGCCAACCCCGTTTTGGCCACGGTAGAAACCTTGTCGGCATACGCACTGACCCGTTAGTTCATCGAATAGGTTATCGCGAACACCAGTGCAGGCGTGAACGCAGACACTAGTACTATTGCAGTCTTTTTTCTCGCACCGCAGGCTGACATCAACAAGGCCGCAATCGACTTCACCTTCTTTTTCGCACTTATCCAGGGATAGATGATCCGATTCTGTAATACTGACGTTGATTCGAGTATTACACAAAACGGCAAGTTGAAACAGACTATAAGACTGTCTCGTCTAATACTAAATGGCAAATTTCAAATTACAGGGATTTTTTTCGTTATGCACAAAACGTACGAATAAATATCGGCATAAACTGCAATTTCGATATCAGGAAGGAAACATTTAGAATACTTTGAAAGAGTAACACTCTCAAAAAGAATGAAAATTTCTTAGCGTTTTTGCTAACAGGTTTAAGAAAATCGAACAAACCAGTAGGATATGCATTCGCGTTGAGGGCGATAACCGCAAGAAGCACAAACGTTTTCACAGTCATGATTTATCTCGACGATAGATAGAGGAAGGCGACAGTGAACGATGACGTTTGGAGCAAACAGTCGAGCTGTTATGAGAAGGCGGGTTGTAGTAGACGAAAGGCAGTTGAAGGCAGTTGGTTACAATGAACGCACAGCGGTTCGCTTATATAGTGACTAGAGTTTCATTGATAATTCAGTGTTGATTACGTTTGCCGCCTATAATAAAACGGTAATCCTGGAGCTGTTCGTGCGCAACGCTAATATTGTTCTGTTCGTCACTTTTTGATTGCCCATGGACGTGCATTTACTGATATTGGCGAATCAGCCGGAAAATATTGCCCACTACACAACTATCAGAGATTAACTTAATTCGGCTGTGCGCCTGGCTTGACTTACTGAGCATTTGCTCAATTTTCTGGTCCCTACAGGCCGAAACTTACTTCCGGCTTTAAATAATTCGCTTTTGATGTTACTCTCACGAGGTGATAGTCCAAAGTCGCTTTATCATCGACTACATGACGCATAGTTTTATTTCTACTGCGTTTCAGAGAATCCAAGTCAAACACCAAGTTTCCTCAGTGCAATCGGCGATGAAGAATTTTATATTTTTTCCTTTAATTGCCATTGAATTTGTCAACAGATGCTAAGAAACCTAGTCTTGTAGGATAATTGTGTTGCTATAATGCACTATTTTAAATGAACCCGAATGTACTCTTGGTTATTTTTAGCACATAACTCATATGTAGATCGCAGCTTTATAAGAACCTTTAATAGCGTGTGTATTCTGTAACCTTTATTTTCTTCACATTACCATTCCTTTTTAGCTTTTCTTTCATGAATGAAGTTTTGCGTGGTTTGTCCGAAATTTTGAAATTATGAAATAGTGGTGCACATCACAGAGAATTCGTCGTCCTAAAAGCTTCCCGCTGTCATTTTTGTCATAAAAGCAGATGCATCAAGTGTCAGACTAGTATAGCGTTCTTTCCTCAATAAAGTCTCAATTGATCCGAGCTGATGCAAGAAAGTGAAATTCTAAGAGAAATTCCGCGAATATTCGCGCAGTGATGTGAAAATTAACGGTGACTATGCAAGTAGATGGCTCGCGAACGTCCTCGAAGGGACGCGCGAGGTGAATAAATAAGCGGCCGCGCGTCCCATACAACAACCGACCATCGTTTACAAACCTTCTTTCTCCCCTTTCATCGAGAGGTTCAATCTCTTGCGATATTTCGAAGCTGAAAATGTTCCTTGTAACCCGCCCGTGCCACCGACACACCTCTCCGCCAGAGCGCCTCTTGGACAACTTCTTCAATGATGCGCTGATGGATGTGAAACGCTGTTATGAACGTCCCTACTGGACCGCTAACCATCGAAATCAGAACGCTCTGGTCGGAGCCGTCGACAGCGTTCAGGACGAAAAGGACAAGTTTGCCGTTTCCATCGATGTCCAGCACTTTGCACCCAATGAAGTCAAGGTAGGCATCATAACTCATTTTTGGGCAAACTGTAGAGAACTATGAAATGTTTGAAGTGTGATTTTAAAGTAAAGAAAACATTAGTCAATCATTCATGATATCTTAGTATCATGTAGAATTCTTGAGTATTTAAAGGTGATTTTTCAGGTGACAACATCTGGCCGCCAGCTAGTGATCGAAGGCAAACATGAAGAAAAGACGGATGAACATGGTCAAATCCAACGACACTTTATTCGCAAGTACGCTCTACCCAAGGAAGTAGATGTTGAAAGTGTGGTTAGCCATCTCTCCAAAGAAGGTGTTTTCACGGTGTCTGCGCCAAAGAACGCCATCGAGGGTCCGACCGTGCGCACCATTCCCATTTTACCGGCTTCCGAAGAAACTAAGCCGATCGAAGAAGCACAGAAGGAATAATTAAAATATTAATGCGATTTCTCATATATTTTGCTCATTTCAATTTTTAAATGATTCCCTTAATAGTTGTTTTTGATTGTGTCGCTGGACAGTGCAATGTACTATACGTGTACACAAGCTGTTGATGAAATTCCATGTCATAGTGGGTATTTCGGTGCTCCTCATTTTTTGTCATATGATTTCCAGGCACTTGGCTTTAACAAGAGTATTTTGCGCTTCATCTTGTCAGTGATATTGTTTTTCATCTTTGTGCGTTCTGCTTGTCAGCAAAATACATTCGTTAGATAAAATATTGTGGAGATGTTACTCTGTGGATGTGCCAACATATGTAGAGGTTACTTGCCGCTCACACTTGCAGAAAGTCGAAATGGCTTGCTCAGAGCCGACCACCGATAAAAGGAACGTGCGGGGTTAGTAATATAAGAACTATCACAAACGGGACTGGATCAATATTTTTATCAGATATAATAGTTTTGTTCGCGGCCTTGTAAGAAAATTTAGAGAGAGTTTGATACGTGCACACAGTTGAAGCGGCTTATTCAGAGCGCAGTCGCATCAAATGTAAGAATATTAAAAAGTGGCTCTGAATCATAGACCACCAGGTCAGGCAATAGATTTAAGGAAATGACCGCTATCATTTTTATCAAACTGCTCTGAAAGAGTATACGACTTGCTTTCTATGCGTCCGATGTAAGGTTGATCCTAACGATCGGTTTTTGCGTATACTTTCCGTCATGCGACGCACTTCATTACAGAATGTTCTTTCTCAGCGTTACTCTTAACGACTAGAGAGCGAGGGAAGCGTGGGTAATGTGGGCAGTGTTGAAGTTGGCAAGATATACCATTTTCCCTCTCATAAGGATATTTCCAATATAAGAAACTTTTCAAGTCAAACAGCACACTTTCCAAATGAAAAAATGACATTTTTCACTACAGAAAAATAGCGAAATAAACTCTTTGAATCGAAAGTGTCCTTACTGAAATTATATAGGCATACATCCGAACCTTGAAAGTTTCCCAGGAGTCACCTAGGAACCTGAAGTAAATCGGGTTCAAAGGTTCAATCGGAAATTTCTACTGGCGTCACTTTGTGAGCAAACCATCAACAGCAGAATGATTTAAAGCCGGCACATTCAGAGCGACGTGCGACGGAAGTATATTCCGGTTTATAGAAACTGGAAAAATGAGCAGACGATCGTTATTTCGAACCGGGCACACAACAGACATCATCTAACCTTCAGCAGTTGTTTAGTAGATAATATTTTCCGGTTAACTTCCTGAGATCTAGATATCGCGCCCATGTATCATCAAATAGTGACGAATAACATAATATTAGTGCCACGCACTGCCGGGTCGAGGATTATCGTAATCTTAGTGGAATGATCTGTGAGACTCGAGTCTCTATATAAGCGAGTCACTTTGAGTTCATTGTAACCAACTGCCTTTCGTCTTCTACAACCCGCCTTCCGATACCAGCTCGACTGTTCGCTCTAAACGTCATCGTTCCCTGTTACTTCCCCCTATCAATTGTCAAGATAAATCATGACGAGCGCGAAAGTGTTTGTGCTGCTTGTGGTCATTGTTGCCATCAGCACCAGTGCTGTTCTTGCGAAACCTGCGACTCCGGCGACTGCTGCCACTCCTGCGACTGCCGCGACTCCAGCAATTGCTGCGACACCTGCGACAGTAGCTGGACGTAAGAGACGTGCTGCGACTCCGGCGACTGCTGCTACTGCTGCCACTCCGGCGACTGCTGCCACTGCTGCCACTCCGGCGGCTGTAGCTGGACGTAAGAGACGTGCTGCGACTCCGGCGACTGCTGCTACTGCTGCCACTCCGGCGACTGCTGCCACTGCTGCCACTCCGGCGGCTGTAGCTGGACGTAAGAGACGTGCTGCGACTCCGGCGACTGCTGCTACTGCTGCCACTCCGGCGACTGCTGCCACTGCTGCCACTCCGGCGGCTGTAGCTGGACGTAAGAGACGTGCTGCGACTCCGGCGACTGCTGCTACTGCTGCCACTCCGGCGACTGCTGCCACTGCTGCCACTCCGGCGGCTGTAGCTGGACGTAAGAGACGGGCTGCGACTGCAGCCACTCCGGCGACTGCTGCCACTGCTGCCACTCCAGCGACTGCTGCGACTCCTGCGCCCTAAACGGACGAAGCCACTTGACTGACCTCAGTGCCATTTGCCTCCTATGTCTGGAACCAAAATATGTGAAATTTGATGTTGAGATAAAAAGGAACCTAATCGAGTGTACTTCATACGCATAGTACCAACAGCCATTCTTTATATCAGATCGGCGCTATTAGTGTCTGACAGATGATACGAGCAGTGCGCTAGATATTGCTCGCCGCCAACATTTAGCTGCCTAAATCAGGACAGGAAAACATGCCGTGTTCATTGTTCTGATTGGGACTAGCGAGAGACTAGCGAGAGCTACATTAATGCGAAAGCGAATGTTTCATTTTTTGAGATATGGATGGGTATGTGACGTGTTTGTGCGAGAGTACGAACTATTTCCATTCAGTGCTCGAACTGTTTTGGAAAAGATCAATACCGGGTTTTTCCGAAAAACCGCCCCCTGTGATCTTTTTTGATGAACTGTAAAATTTTTTCTGAGAATCAGTTTAAGATGAAACTAGCTCTATTTGAAAATAGGCATGCTAAGCTTCAATTCAAGATACTGTTTGCGCTGATACAGTCGTTAGACGCTGTTTTACAGCCTCATGAAAAACGTTCACAGGGGGGGGGGGGGCGGTTTTTCGGAAAAACCCGATAAGAGCTCGGGTAAGTCACTTTTAACAGCAATTTTTACAGCCTAAGATTGTTGCGTTAAGAGTGTTCTTCGCTTCCTGCACCATGAAAATGTCTCTATTGGCCGTAGCGACATTGGAAGAGCACGATCTTGCAATCAGCAACAAGTTATCTCACTGTTCTCCCACATATCTGCCGTTAGGGACGTGCACGATTCGGGAACTCATAAAACCAAATTGAGCCGGCCAATCTTTAATCCAAACCGCAACCGAATCGAACATCAGAAATATGAACTGTAATCGGCCCCCCGAGCCGGCTTTTTGTTGGTTGGTCGTTTCAGACCGAATCGTGCATATCTGCGACTGCTAAAAGCTTCAATGAATCACTGACGCTATAAGAATACAGTAATAGTAATAGAAAAATAACACCCATACGACGTCGGACCTGTTTCGCCTGTTCTACGTTCAAAAACAGGTTACGGTGTACAGGGATCCTTTCTCAAGAATATAAAACGTCGCTTTGATGTGTTTCTCAGGGAATACTGCGATTATTCAATTTTTAACAGGAAAAAATGTATCCTTACTCACAGCACTGCAGAGGTTGTGTTTATCTTTCGCTAGTCCTGATTTGAAGAGCCAAATGCTGGCGGCTGAGCAATATCCAGCGCGCTGGGCCCTATTTCACGAAAGCTCAGAATCGGAAATCTGTGATAATTTGGCTGAGTAGCGCACATCAGCCGTATTTCACCTGGTATCAACAGTATGAGACTCAGCCGACTTATATACACAGATTTCCGATTCTGAGCTTTCGTGAAATAGGGCCCTGCTCGTATCTTCTGTCAGACGTCGACAACGACGGTAAGAAGGGCCGAAAGGCTGTTTGCATGATGCGTAAGAAGCACATTCGAATAGGTTCATTTTTATCTCAACATACGTGTCTCACATGTTTTGGTTTTTGACAGGGAGAGACAAATGGCACTGAAGTGAGTCAAGCGGTGTCGTTCGTTTAGACCGTAAAAACCTATGCAGCAGTCGCTGGCGTCGCAGCGGTCGCCGGAGTGGCGGCTGTCGCAGCCGTCGCAGGAGTGGCCGGAGTGGCAGCACGTCTCTTGCGCCCAGCTACAGCCGCAGGAGAAGCAGCAGTCGCCGGAGTGGCGGCAGTTGCCGCAGTAGCTTTCGTTGCAGCAGTCGCGGCAGTTGCTTTTGTCGCCGGAGTTGCGGCAGTAGCTTTGGTAGCAGTAGTCGCAGGGGTGGCAGCAGTCGCGGCAGTCGCTTTAGTCGCAGGAGTTGCAGCAGTCGCGGCAGTGGCCGGAGTCGCAGCAGTCGCACGAGTAGCAAAAGGCGCAGCAGAAGGAGAATTTTCGATTAAACCTTGACGTCTTCCAGCTACAGCCGCCGGAGTGGCAGCAGTGGCAGCAGTCGCCGGAGTGGCGGCAGTAGCAGCTGTCGCCGGGGTGGCAGCAGTCGCGGCACGTCTCTTACGTCCAGCTACAGCCGCAGGAGTGGCGGCAGTTGCGGCAGTAGCTTTAGTTGCAGCAGTTGCAGCAGTCGCTTTAGTCGCCGGAGTTGCAGCAGTCGCGGCAGTTGCTTTTGTCGCCGGAGTTGCGGCAGTAGCTTTGGTAGCAGTAGTCGCAGGGGTGGCAGCGGTAGCGGCAGTCGCTTTAGTCGCAGGAGTTGCAGCAGTCGCGGCAGTGGCCGGAGTCGCAGCAGTCGCACGAGTAGCAAAAGGCGCAGCAGAAGGAGAATTTTCGATTAAACCTTGACGTCTTCCAGCTACAGCCGCCGGAGTGGCAGCAGTGGCAGCAGTCGCCGGAGTGGCGGCAGTAGCAGCTGTCGCCGGGGTGGCTGCAGTCGCAGCCCGTCTCTTACGTCCAGCTACTGTCGCCGGAGTTGCGGCAGTTGCTGGAGTGGCAGCAGAAGCAGCAGTCGCCGGAGTCGCAGCAGTCGCAGCACGTCTCTTACGTCCAGCTACTGTCGCAGGTGTCGCAGCAGTTGCTGGAGTGGCAGCAGTAGCAGCAGTCGCCGGAGTCGCAGCAGTCGCAGGTTTCGCAAGAACAGCACTGGTGCTGATGGCAACAATGACCACAAGCAGCACAAACATTTTCGCGCTCGTCATGATTTATCTTGATGATTGATATGGGGAAGTAACAGGGAACGATGACGTTTAGAGCGAACAGTCGAGCTGGAATCGGAAGGCGGGTTGTAGTAGACCAAAGCCAGTTGGTTACAATGAACGCAATGTGACTCGCTTATATAGAGACTCGAGTCTCATAGATCATTCCATTCAGATTATGGTAATCCTTAAGTTGACAGTGCGTCACGCTAATATTGTTCAGTTCGTCACTTTTCGATTGTACACGGGCGCGCATATCTAGATTTCAGTCAACCAACCAGAAAATATTATTCAATAAACAACTGTTGAAGCCTAAATAAAGCCTGTTGTGCGCTTAGGTCGATGTAACGAGAGTCTGCTCAATTTTCCAGTTTCTATAAGCCAGAACATACGTCCACCGCACAGCGCTATGTATGTTCAGCTTTAAATAAATTTCCTGTTGATGGTTTGCTCACGAAGTGACGCTAGTCGAAATTGCCATTTGAACTGTTGAGCCTGGATTATTACAGGTTTTTGACTAGCTCCTATGACGTTACCCTGAACTGGCTATGTGCCTTTTTTACTTTAGTAAGGGCACTTTTCAAATCAAAGATTACGTTTTCCCTATCGATATGATTTGAAAAATGCTCCTTTTTCATTTGGAAAGTATTTTCTGTATTAGAAAATATTCTTCTGAAAGGGAAAATGGTATATCTTGCTTACTCCAACACTGCGCGAATTACTAGAGTTTCGCTTACTTTGCCGTTGTCCAACTGTCACTATAGTTTCTGACAGAAACATCAATCCAGTCCCGTTTGCGATAGTTCTTACATTGGTGCTTTTCACGGATGAAGCGGACGCAGTAGTAACTGCGACTGTGCTCTGTTGCGTTGTAGATCGTGCGTCACGTGTACATTTACTCGCACATCTCGTGATAATTGCGGGTTGGAATTTACATAATCCAACCCTAACTTATTATTTGACTACTGAAGTTTGCTTAATCAAAGACTGTGATCCAGACTATTGATGACCTCGCTTTTATTAGTCTTCACGTTCTCTTTCTTACAAGTCGACTCTGAGCAAGCCATTTCGACTTTGTGCAAGTGTGAGCGGCAAGTAACCTCTACCTATCTTGGCTCACCCACAGCGTTTCGATTGCACAAGATTTCATCTAACGAATGTATTTTGCTGACAAGCAGAACGCACAAAGATGAAAAACAATATCATCGACACGGTAGAGCGCAAAATACTCTTGTTAAAGCCAAGTGCCTCTGAATAACAAATGAAATGAGAAGCATTGAGCATATCCGTTATGACATGGAATTGTCATCAACAGTTTGTGTACACGTATAGTACATTGCACTGTCCAGCGACACAATCAAAAACAACTATTAAGGGAATCCTTCAAAAATTCGAAATGAGCAAAATATATGAGCAATTGTACTAATTCATCAACCATTACTTCTTTTCTTCTTCGACAGGCTTACTTTCTTCGGAAGCCGGTTAAATGGGAATGGTGCGCACGGCGGGACCTTCCATGGCGTTCTTTGGTGCAGATACAGTGAGAACACCTTCTTTGGAGAGATGGCTAACCACATTTTCAACATTTACTTCCTTGGGCAGAGCGTACTTGCGAATAAAGTGTCGTTGGATTTGACCATGTTCATCCGACTTTTCTTCATGTTTACCTTCAATCACTAGCTGGCGGCCAGATGTTGTCACCTGTAAAAATTAATTTTTATTACTCAAGAATACTGTATTATACTAAGATATTATGAATGATTGACTATATTTCTTTTACTGTCTAATCACAATAAGACTTTTTGATAGTTCTCTATAGTTTGCCCAAAAATGAGATATTAGCTTACCTTGATTTCATTGGGTGCAAAGTGCTGGACATCGATGGAGACAGCAAACTTGTCCTTTTCGTCCTGGACAATGTCGATGGCTCCAACAAGAGCGCTCTGGTTCTGATGGTTGACGGTCCAATAGGGACGTTCATGACAGCGCTGTACATCCATCAGCGCATCGTTGAAGAAGTTGTCCAAGAGGCGCTCAGACGGAGAGGTATGTCGGTGGCACGGACGAGTTACAAGGAACATTCTCAGCTTCGAATTATAGTAAGGGAATGAATCTCTCGATGAAATGCGGGAAAAGGGATTGCGAGGGTTGGTCGGTTGTTGGATGGGACGCGCGGCCGCCTATTTATTCACCCCGCGCGTCGCTTCGAGAACGTTCGCGAACCTTCTACTCGCGTAGTCAACGGTCGCCGTTGATTTCCGCATCACCGCGAATATTTGAGAAATTTCTCGAAGAATTTCCCTTTCTTGCATCAGTTCCAGTTTATTGAAACTTTATTGAGGAAAGAACACTATAATAAAGCGACAGTTCGATGCATCTGCTTTTACAGGGTGTAACGAAATACTGGTGTATAGATCTAGAGAGAAAACCGTTTAGTTAGTGCGAATTGTAGTGCAAAATTGCGCCTTTTGAAAATTATGTAAAGTGACGAATTGTGGATTTGATCGAAAGATTAGAAAAAGTCTTTCTATAATTCCCAACTGAGAATTTAACGCTCTTTCACGTGGTGTAGTCAGTTTTTTAATAAACTAAACGCTTTTCTCTCTAGACCCCTACGCCTGTATTTCGTTACATCCTGTATTTGTGCGCCTCGTGTCCAGTCAAAAGAATGACGAATAGAACAATATTAGCGTTGCGCACGGCCAGCTCGCGGATTACCATTATTTGATAGGCGGCAAACATAATCAGATTGAATGATCAATGGAATTCTAGTCACTATATAAGCGAGCCAAATCGTTTCTATGAAACCAACTGCCTTCAACTGCCTTTCGTCTACTACAACCTGCCTTCTCATACTAAAATCTGCCTTCTCATACCAGCTCGACTGTCTGTTCCTAACGTATTTGTCCCCAGTTACCTTCCTCTATCAATCCCCAACATAAATCACGATGAGCGCGAAAATGTTTGTGCTGCTTGCGGTCATCGCTCTCAATGCTGATGCATATCCTTTTGGTTGGTTTAATTTCTTTCAGCGTGTTAGTAAGAATGTTGAGAAATTATCATTCTTTTCGAGAGCGTAAATAATTCATAACACTCAAAAACATCTACCAATAACGATATTGCAATTAATTATGCTATCCTATCTTGCACAATCCCTCTTCTTTGAAATTTGCCATTTATTGCTAATCGAGACAGTCATTTAGTTTGTTTCGACATGCTATTACGTGGAATACTTGAGTCAATGTCAACATTGCAGGAATGGATCAACTACCTATGAATAGATGCGACAAAGCAGGTGAAATTGATTGTGGCCTGGTTGATGTCAGCCTGCGGTGCGAGAAAAAAGACTGCGATAGTACTAACGTCTGCGTTCAAGCCTGCAGCAGTGTTCCCGATGATGTGCTGGGTGAACTAACGGGTCAGTGTGTCTGTCAACCAGGTTTCTACCGAAGTGCAACTGCTGAGACTGCTCCATCAGGCTTCGTGTCCCTCATGCGACTGTTGCGACGGCTCGATCGGTCTACGCGCCGAGGCCAAAAGGGGCTTTGCATTTCACTCGAAACGTGCACCGATGCAACTGTAGGTGCGACTGCTGCAACTGATGCGACTATCGCCACTGCTGCAACTTATGCAATTCCTGAGACTGCTGCGACTGCTGCAACTCCTGCCACAGCTGCAACTCCCGCAACTGCTGCGACAATTGCGACTACTGCTACTGTTGCAACTGCCGCGACTGCTGCGACTGCAGCAACGGCTGCTACTGCTGCATCACCTGCGACTGCTGCGACTGCCGCAACTCCAGCTACTGAGGGAACTGGTGTGACAGCTGCGACTCCGGCAACTGCTGCGACTGCTGCCACCGCTGGAACTCCTGCGACTGCTGCAACTGCTGCACGGGTCCTCGCGGCCTTAACAGACGATGCTGCTTGACTGACTTCAGTGTCAGTTGCCTTTCAGTGTCTGAAAGGAAACTATGTAGAAATAAATGTTAAGGTAGTAATAAACCCAATCGATTGTACTTCTTACGCATTGTGCGAGCAACCTTTCGGCATCTCAGAGCGGAATTGTCTATTAACGATTTTCACTAGGTAACGTCCCAATAGCAAATGCTAAGACCATACAGAAGTAACTGAACAAGAATACTGAAATTAATTTCTCGGCAGTTCAAATCTACTTCTGAACTATCGTACACATTGGTGCTAACTAAAGTTGGCCTTAAAGCTGTAAGGTAATATAATCAATCATCAAAGCACCACTAGTTTTAATAACATTTATTATACCTAGCGACAATATAATTGGCAAAATATCAAATCAACTTAATTTTGCAGTATCTTTGATTGCGTAAGAGTTCATGAGTTATTAACCGCGTGACACATTGCTGACACGAGGTATAACGTAAAACTTACGTCATATGACCGAAAGGATATATAAACAGTTCAGAGACAGTGCTTACAGTCATAACTGTTTGTCATGAAATACGCGAATCGCGAACGTCTTTGCGTTCTCTATGAAAGCGGTATTCAATCAACCTCTGAACTTAACAGGATGTTTCAAAAGTCACCGAACAGGTTTGATTCCAATAACTCCGCGAAAACGCAACCAATTTTGATGCGGTTTGCTGCATTTGCTAGAGCTAATTATAACTTAGATCTGCGTTTTTAAATCTTAAAAATTAGTTCATTATTCGTCATTTTATGACAAATTAAAAAAATTCAAAATTTTACGAGTTATAAAAAAACTGATTATTCGCGCCGCAGGCAACTCGCTGGAAAATCATGTCTTATCTTCGCTTGGCCATATCTCGACAACGCCGTGACCGAATTTAAGAATTCTTTTTTCAAAAGAAAGCCCAGCTTTCGCAGATTATTTTCCACAGGTTTCATCTTTGTTTAATTATTCTTATTCAAGTTATTTAAGAAATTGTAGAAAACAAATCAGAACCACACTGTTTAATCCGCTTACCGTCATTTCATCGAGCGCATTTTATCGAGGTCTTTTTTATCGAGGTCTTTTTTATCGAGGACTTTTTTATCGAGGAACATTTTTATCGAGGGTCTTTTTCATCGAGGGTCATTTTTATCGAGACGGTTATTTTATCGCTTTTGTTTTCAGTTATCGAGTGCTAAAAAAAAAAAAANTTTGGGTCTCAGAGAGCTATGATTGCTACTTGGTGGTGTAGTTTTCGACGATTTCGAGGTCACACATATTGAATATTTAGCAGAGGAAAAATGGGGGGACAATACAGAAATGAATACGAATGAATGCGAAACAATGAAAAGAAAGAGCGGGAGGCGAAAATGTAAACACGAGCGAATGCAAATAGGCAGGATCGACAGCAAAGAATGGAAGGCGGAAAAGTTAGATGCGTATGCGAATGTGGATGGGAGAGAATGTATGAATGAATCTATGAATTAGCGTGTGGTCAAGATCTTACAATAGTACACTCTTATTTGAACGGTCAGAGATCGCGCTCAAATTTCTGCGCGCGCCAACATTATTTCGTTATTGCAGTTAAAAATAGCTTACAATAGTACTGTTCTTTCTATTCTCATCATGCTTCATTACGCTTTTTATACCATTTATGCTTTTATGTTGCTGTAAATGTTTACTATTCACACGCTGCTTCGCTTTTATTCTATCTTCCTTCACATATATCTGCTTCTGTTTGCCTTTGATAACTGTGTTGAAATATGTAAATAGAAACGATAAAATAACCGTCTCGATAAAAATGACCCTCGATGAAAAAGACCCTCGATAAAAATGTTCCTCGATAAAAAAGACCCTCGATAAAAAAGTCCTCGATAAAAAAGACCTCGATAAAGAAGACCTCGATAAAATGCGCTCGATAAAATGTTTAATCACCTTGCATAAGCAAAGTTCTGAATTTTTCCAAATTAGCATAAAATGACGAAAAATGAAATAATTTTTAAGATTAAAAAACGCAGATCTAATTTATAACTAGCTCTATCAAATGCAGCAAACCGCATCAAAATTGGCTGCAGTTTCGCGGAGTTATGGGGAATCAAACTTGTTCGGTTACTTTTGAACCACCCTGTACATTAGCTACGTTTCCTGACTTTTAATAACGCTAAAGGAGACTACTTTTTTCCGGTAAATTCGCTTATATCGGCCGAAATACCGGTCAGAACGTGCTGGTCTACCGCTGACCAGCATAAACAAATATCACTGCACAATAATAATCCTCATCAGCTGTTTTGCCTGTTACGGTAATTTACTTTATAGCAGTCACGTTTGGCCTGTCCCGAATTTTCGGTCTCATATATGATTTGTAATGGGTAATGTTAATACAGAACGGTAGTCGCTAACACGGGTCAATATCCGCCTGTTCCCCTTTAACGAAGAAAAATTTTTCCCCTATGTGAAATGTTTAAGATAAAATGAACTAGAATGAAGAGAACGTGCTGATCGACGAAGTAATCTCCAAGTACAAGGCAAACTTATTACTTTCCTGTATCTGTATCAATTCAACTGTCCGACATTTCAGCCCAATCTGCATCGGTGCTCTGATTTAGGTAGCCAAATGATGCGCGGCTGAGTAATATCTAGCGTGCTGCTTGTACCTTCTGTCAGACACCGACAGCTCAGCTCTGAGAAGCCGAAAGGCTGCTCACACTACGCGCAAGAAGTACACTCGATTGAGTTCATTTTTTATTTCAATATTTACTTTTACATACTTTCCTTTCAGACAAGGAAAGATAACTGACACTGAAGTCAGTCGAGCGGCATCGTCCATTTAGGGCGCAAAGACCTATGCAACAGCCGCAGGAGTGGCAGCAGTTGCAGCAGTTGCCGGAGTTGCAGCAGTCGCAGCGGTCGCAGCGGTCGCTTTAGTTGCAGCAGTCGCGGCGGTGGCAGCAGTGGCAACAGTCGCCGGAGTCGCTGCGGTCGCGGCAGTTGCAGATGTCGCAGCAGTCGCAGATGTTGCAGGAGTTGCAGCAGTCGCAGCAGTTGCCGGAGTTGCAACGGTCGCAGGAGTTGCAGCAGTCGCAGAAGATGCAGCAGTTGCCGGAGTTGCAGCTGTCGCGGCGGTGGCAGCAGTGGCAACAGTCGCCGGAGTCGCTGCAGTCGCGGCAGTCGCAGATGTCGCAGCAGTCGCACCAACAGTTGCATCGGCGCACACATTGAGCGAAATGCAAAGCCCATCTTGGT
>NIUQ01000632.1:0-44243 GCA_002796945.1 Plectus sambesii | reverse complement strand
ATGTGCAACTTTTGTATTGACACATGTCCTGATTAGACGAAAATTTTTCTTACCTGGTCGATGTGCACTTTTAAAGCGATTTCTACTGTGCTTATCATGTTATCTTAAATTCTGCCAAAGTCGCAGACATTTTTCCAAGATGAACTATACAGGAATTGTAAGCTTAGTGCTCAATGAGCGAAAAAAACGCGAGCACTCCTTCATCATATGAAGGCTTCCTTCTCGAGTGCTGTCGTATTATATCAGCTCTATACAGCATACCATATCTGTTACTTGAAGTAACTTGAGTGTTAATATTGTTGTCGCTGTCTGTAATAGCCGCGTGCACCTCCTTCATCATATGAAGGCTTCCTACTCGCGCACATCAATCGATGACAAATCATCACCAATCGCTCACAAACTGCTGCCAATCAAAACCTTTTTTACAGAAAATTCTTATTTATGAATCAATTGTTCGACGATCTCATGGGGTGAAACCATGGATTCAATATTTCTGTTATTTTCCCAATAAAAACTGTGGGTTCAGTTAACAGAGTGTTAATATGACGAATAAATAAAATTTCTCTAAAACTGAGAAGATCACCTTTTGATTTTTTTAAATAATTATTTTCCCTTTTAGGCAAAACAGCTAAAAGAAACAGTATGCTTCAAAATTGCGGAAGGCAGCAAAAACATTGACGTTGATAGCACGGTTTGCATGGAAATAAGTTACAACTTCTCAGCGAATTTCACACTACATTTTTTCAGACATATAACATTGCGATGATGATCTGCCAACAGTCGACTATTGACACTGGTATTACGGCATTCGATTTTTTCACTGTTTCGAAGGAAATGTTGCTTACGGTAAGTTCATTCACTATTCACAATCGCTCTCGATGGGCCTTGACTAAGTCCAAACGGGTTCGCGGTGACTGAAGCGCCCTCAAATATTGTAGGCGTCTCAAAATTTCCGTCACGGAACCTTGAGAGCGTTCATAGATCGCAACCCAATAAGCTCGCGTTTATGAGGAAGTAGTCAACATATTAGCCCTTCCTTGTGGTACCCATCTCGCTGCTTTATGTATGGGCCCATTCCCCTAGAACCAAACCTCGATGGGCCCAAAAAGAACCCTACAGGTTACTTTCTTACATCGCACTACTCCTCAGTTACGAGCATCCGTGGAAGATGCTTTAAAATAAGTTATGTTCAAAATTCTTTCTTAACAGCGAACTGAATGAACTTATTAATTTTGTATACTTTCAGATCTATTCATTCATTGCCACCTATGTCGTAATTCTGCTTCAATCTCCTCCGCCCATTGACGGAACAAAAGTGGCGTTCAGTAACGCCACTGTTCAGTAAGAAGGCGAAAACGTCTTTGCAACTGTGCATCTTCGTTGATTGCATTGTCACTCTGTTGCAATATTCAACCCAGCATGACTTATGTGACACTCCTTGGATCTGTTGCTTGTATGCAGCACAAAATCAGCGCCTACTGTTCACTTTTCTGATCTGATATGCGAGTTTTGATACACTTTAAAGCGAGTCAAGAAATCACCTTTGCAACTGTAGTCACAGTTATCAAACGACTGCTCAACGTACCATGCTTTTCGCAATCAAAATCAATAGCGGTAGCTGAGCGCGAGTCGCCACCACCATCTGAGCGCAATTACATGTATTCTTAAATAAAATTTCCTCTTTACAATATACATCGCTTTGCATTCATGTCAAAATGTACAATTTTTTCTGCAACTAGTTCGTTTTCTTACAACTCCTCTTGAGATTAAGGTTTAGCACAAAATGTTAACACTTGTTTAAGAATTATAGTTGTGCCATTCGAAATCAAGGGAAATATGTAATGAAATTAAATCTTCTCGAATTGAGCTTACGAAACCGAAACGCCCTATATCAGCGTTCAATTTTTTTGTTTTCCGAGTGTTCCATTCTTCACAGTATGGGCATAATCAGAAATTCAATCAGTTTTATGTATCGTTACTGAGATAGAGTGCAATTAAAAAATATATTTATTTTTCCAAAACCGACATAACTGATATTATTCGACTCGTCGGCATATATATTTTCGAAAATTAAGTTATGAGAGAGATCATCGATAGTTGGTGGTTTAATCGGCTGCAACAACATCATCGTCTATTTGCGAGATTGTGCCCGACGACGGTACTCAGTCGCGCCTTCTGGGGCCTTTGCTGGACCAGCAGCGCCCTCTCCGCCGGCTCCTCCGGCCCCAGAACCACCAGCACCGCCAGCTCCAGCAGCGTCAGCACCGCCAGCTCCAGCTCCTCCAGCTCCAGCAGCGCCAGCTCCTCCAGCTCCTCCGGTTCCAGCTCCTCCAGCTCCAGCAGCGTCAGCACTCACTCCGCCGGCTACAAGTAATCTTGACTGATTAAAATGTAGGAAAAGTAACTTAATATACGCATTTTCATATTTTTATAATATCATCACTTTTATTTATTGATTTACCGTGTCAGGAATATAAAAGTGGATATCGCTTTATTTCTTAGGTATGCTTAATTCCAAAAAATGATCGCAGTTCCTTCATAGAATTTAGGAGAAGCTGAAGCTCAAAATTAGGTTCATACTATATACTAAAACCACCAGTTATTACGCTAATTTGTAATGCAAATCAAAATTCCATAAACTAAAAAGACTGACCGGCACCGCCAGCAGAACCCCCAGCAGCACCGCCTTCAGCTCCAGCTGCCTCATCAGCGCCCTCATCTGGCACAACGCCTGGTGGACCATTATCAGCCCCTTCGTCAGCAGGGGCCTCTTCGCCACCGGCATAGGCTTCCTCGTTGCTACCACCCTTGCTGCCACCCTTATTGCCGCCCTTGCTTCCACCCTTGTTGCCGCCACCGCTGCTGCTGCCACCACTGCTGCTGCCGCTACCACTGGCGCCACTGCTGCCTGCATGGCCTGTCTCGCGTGATGGGCACTCGCAGTACTGCAAAAATGATATTACCATTTGAATTCGACAGTGGTTTTATCGCAAGGAATTTCTTTTTGCAACCGATCAGATACGATAAAGATGAGACGAAGGCCCGAGATTCTATTTGGTCACATATTGTGCTTGCCCTCGGCATACTTATAACTATCCTGAGATTTTTCAGATAGAGCAAATACTTACTCCGCCATCCTTGCCTGCATCGCCTTCGGGACCGGCCTCGCCCTCGGGACCCTCGGGTCCTGATGGTCCCTGATGTCCAGCATCGCCGGGCTTTCCTTCGGTGCCGATCGTTCCAGGAGTGCCGTCACGTCCTCTATTGCCTCCTTTGCCAGGTGGTCCAGGTGGTCCGGGCTGGCCTTTGGGTCCTTTGGCTCCCTTGACGCCAGTGGCGGATGCGCCAGGCTCGCCCTTTGGTCCCGGTGGTCCGTCGCGACCCGGTGGGCCGGGTGGACCCATCTCGCCAGGTGGACCAGGAGTTCCATCACGTCCGTCCATGCCTGGGGCACCCTTTGGACCGCGCATTCCTGAAACACAGATAAGCTTTAATTGAGGAGTTTTCTTATGTGGCAGAGTAATACTGGAGGCTACTATGATGCAATTACAGAGGCAGACTTTTCTTGCAGAAACGCAGTGTAGCAACTGGGATCAAGAAAGTCTGAGGAGTCGGTAAAGTAGACATTTGTGTACACATAACAAATTTGATAAGAGGAAATGTGCATTTGAAGGCTGTTTAAAAATAATGCGCGCCGAATGAGCTAATTTTGCGCAAGCGGCCTCTACGCCGCATATGTTGCAGACTAAAAAATGATCGGCTTAAATGGCGCATACTTTAGCTGCCTTTTTTGCCTCGATTTCGGATTACGGCGGCTTAAAGGAGAGTTTAGTATTGTCGATAAACAGTACCTCGAGGTCCTCGCTTGCCGTCAGCGCCGGGCGGGCCCTGAGGTCCGTGCGGGCAGTGGAAGCACTTCTCGAGCTGTTGGTATTCAGCCTGCTTGTCTTCAGCGCTGACACCGGGCACGCCGTCCAGTCCTCGAAGTCCGTCGTTGCCCGCCTCGCCGGGTGGACCCGGTGGACCGGGCTGACCCGATGGGCAATTATTGTTCGCGTCGCAGTCTGAAAAAAGAATTTTAAGTACTTTCAAAAACTACTTGATTTATCATTCATGTGGGTAGCTGAATGATTAGGTCGGTATAAGAAATTTCTTTCATAAAAACAGTTCTAAAGTATTACGATCTTCAGGTATTCTTGCCGAAGTCTTCAAATTTTAAGTAATCTTCACTATTGAAATTTAGAGTAAACTTCGAAAAGAAGGAATCCTTTGAATTTTATATTAGATTCAGATCGCATGTACAAACTTGGTTCTATTTAGAATATGAGACGTTGAGCATATTGAAAGAGGTTATTGCGTGTTGTTGTAGCAAGCGAAAGTACTCACTGCAGTTGCCTCCCGCTTGCCGCCGTTTGCGCAGAGGAATGCTGCCGCGGGTATCGGCGCTCGACATTGACATCATTGTCTTCCACAAATCGTTTGATTGAACCTGAAAGCGCGAATATCAAACTTCGTTACCTAGTCTATACTAATAGCATTGTGATTGGATCATAAAAGATCACTATAATCCGATTTTAGGAATAATGCTTCAAACATGGTGACGTGTGTTTGAAAGTTACAGACAAAGGGAAAAAATAAAAACGTACACGGAAGGACTGCATGTCGAGGTCGAAGTCCTGCCAGGCGGTGCTGATGTCGCTCAAGATCATGGGGACCATGACGAGGCACATGACGATCGCCCCCACGCTGAGGCACGTAGCCACGCCCGTCGCTAGACGGACCGTTTGCACCGACATTGTCGTCTTGTGTCTGACAGACTTCTTCGATGCGACTGAACTGAAATGTTGAGAAGTTAATAGTTAACAATTTTGCAGGCAATCGCGCAGTTAGACAAGCTCATTGTAACCTTTTAGAGAAACCCTCTCACAAATGATCTTACACTTTTCAGCTTGCACACTAAAATGGAATGAACTGAAACATGCGCATAGGAGAATACTCCTGGATTCAAATGAAATGAGAGAACTGACTTTAATCTATGAATCTGAATTTTACTAGAAAGCTCAGACAGCTCCCTAACTAATAAACAACGAGTTATATAGAATTTAGGGTTTTAGAATTGCATAAAGAGTATGGAGGAGCATAGTGGGATGAAAGACTAAGGAAGATTATTAGTGCATCTCAGGAGACAGAACACAGCAAACTGAAAGGCGCACTTCGACGACACGATCAAGTGTATGGACTCGGTACCTCAGACAGTCATTTTATACTCTTAAAGATGGGTCATTGCTGATTGGAAGATGACATGTACCGGAACCGTCAGGGCCTACCCGCAAAACGGTGGGTCGTGCTCTTGTGCCCTGTTTTGCCCTTTTTGCCTGTGTTTTGTTTGGATCTACCGCGGAATGCACTGCGATTCGATAGCCATCAGGCGAGGATTATCAGATTTGGTGCGGCGATAGTGGAAGATATTCTTTGCTGCGTGCCGATTTGGTTATCGTTGACGACACCTCCGCATTACTCCATATTTATCGGTCAATGATCAATGGTGCCAGGGCGATGTGTGCTGTTTTTTCGGCGATTATCGTATGAACGTTATGTAAGCAATTGAGAAGGCATTGATCGCTGAAGAAGACTCATTGTTGTATGAATTTTTACAAAATATGTAGTCAAAGAAGTATAAAATTATTCGCTTTTTTAGTGTAAGTGCTCTGTTTGAGGCAAAAATGACGAAAACCTGTCTTTCACAACAATTCTTCTCATATGAAGCAGCTTAGCAAAAGAAAAAGGCAGAACAAATGTCGTTTTGCTGCAGTTATTATTATGGTGTCCTGACACTAGTTGCTTAGCGATAGTCAAAAGCCTTATATCATAATCCAGGTCTACGAATAAAGGGAATATCGTCCGCTTTGTTATAAAAGAATATCTGTTTGCCTATTTGAACATAATACGCGCTCAACTGATCAAGCTACGCGCATAGTTGTGCGTATGTTTCGACAAACAATAATAAGATAAAAGCGACCAAGTTGTTCTTCTTAGTGCGCCAGATAGATATAGGCTGAATAATTTAGACGTGCTCATCAGAAAAAATGAATGTTTGCTTGCATTTTTGACAAAGTTTTTTCTTCGAAAAGTACTATTTCACTCTTCGGTACGTCGACGCTTTGTGATCGACTTTAACGACGACGATGCCAAAAGCAGGTTTGTCGTGAATTGAGTTTAAGGTTCATAGCAAACTTGAATGTATCGACATGTTTCATCCTGTTAGCAGTTTTTCACAGTTCATAATTACATATCGTCGTTGTACTTCGTTTCTTTACACTTTTCCATTTCCAGGCAGACAGTTTCTCTATCTTAATCTGCAGATGATTTGATTAGTTTGTTAATTTATAGTTATTTATGTCAATTTTTTACTGTTTAACAGCATCATGTATTTGGAACCGTCAATTTATCCCGTATTCAGGCAAGATAAAATCATGTTCGATGTCAAACGAACGGATAAAGCAGAAATACTGTACAATGCTAAAAATTGATTAGTGTTGATGAGAAAAGCTTTGAACAATTCAAGCGTAGTACGATACTTCATGGGCGGCAAACATTTGTTTTGACAAAATATAGCATTTTCATGTGTGCCGATGTTTTTCCAATTAGACGCTGATGTTTTAGTTGATCGACGGCAATGACTCAGACTTAACACTGCTTTTAATATCAGACGCAAGCACTGGATATACTTTTTACTTATTTCTTTGTGCATTCATTACTGTCGTCACAGATTTCCTTGTCAGGATTGCAGTTAAAATCACCACATGTTATATGACAGAATTTCTTGACGCACTGTTGTCCTTCGGGGCAAGGCTTACCGAACCAAGTGCAAACTTGCATTTGTGATGAATAGGCGACCAGTGAGGTCTGCAACATTTGCTTTTTATCTTCATTTCTCAGTCACCGAACTTAACCGTTACAAAAGGTATTGATAGATTATTTAATTCGAGCTGATGCTGCTGCATAAAAGAGCTGCTGACGAAGCAAAGCATGCCCAATAAATGATGAGAAGACTACGAATAGACAATTAACTGTGTGTCATCTTCAATAAGAGTTGACTATGCGAAAGGCGCAATTCATTAGTAAATCTTTATTGGGATGCGCACAAACTGATGCATAATTCAAGACAATTTAATCTTTTTTGCGATTTCGGCCATAGCAGTATTCATAGCCATAGTTCTCACAGCATTGGCATTAAAATTGTATGATCTTTCATCATCCGCACGACATTTGAGAATAAAGTTTTATGGATACACCAGGCTGGAGGTAGCGCATCCGTCTCCTTCCACGCACACACCACATGATTCGGTTATATGTATTACATACTCTTTTGCTCAAACGATATTATTTGTCGAAATTTTAACGACGCTAAATTACAATTTTAACGTTTCATAGACTGAAGAATATTTAACCTTTCATTTTTAAGTTAAGAGATAATGGTAGGGCAAGTCACCGAGATCATTTTAATGCTTCAATATACACTTACAATTAACAAGATTAGAAGTAAGGACTTCATATTTTGCTTTGACGCAGCGCAACAATTGGCTCCTTCAGCGTAGGTTAGGTTAGGAGAGAGTCGTTTTGGGTAGGTTATTATATTCCTTCCAGTTTATTTAAGTTGCAGCCAAATTCGTCTTCAAGTAGAAGTGAAGAGCGCTCAGGTAAAACTGTTCGCTGAACCGTGTTGCCGAGTCACGCGTGTCGCTCTATGGCATTTCAACGACAGAGTCGAAACTAGATTATTACTGACAAGGGAAGGCGAGAAAAGTTTTAAAGAAAGTTCACTATGAAGCCTCAAAGGATGACGCAAAAAGAGATAGTAAAATACCATCGCTCAAACGTTAATTTAATCCAGAATGAGATAAATGATATTGTTTACATATTTCATGTAATAGAAATAGTTAGCAATGTTTTCAAAAACTGACTTGGTTGAACAGCAAATCTCGTATCATATCACACGAGGAGCAGAGTTTTCCCCGTAACCTCTCAAAATTAAGAGATTTCTACAAAAATGCTGTTACCTGGTCTGCTATATCAACGCATATACCATTCTGTTTCCAATGATTACACAATATCCTGCATCTCTAATAAAATTGGAAGTATTTCACTTTATTCAGAGAAGCAGCTTTTACCATTCCGATTACAAATCAGCAATATTTACGACAAAGGGAAAACTGAAATTACGGTTCGTTACAGCAGCGTTAACAATGCAGAAAATGAAAGTTTCAAAGAATGATAATAGCAACGTTTTAAATCTTGACTTCCTAATAATGAGCACGACGGCGACGATATTCTCCGACTGAATTTGGCACAGTAGCAGGTGCAGGATAAGATGCTGGAGCAGGTGTAGGATAAGATTCCGGAGCAGGTGCAGGATAAGATGCCGGAGTTGGCGCGAGTTGGGGCTCAAGCAAAGCCGAAGGGGCATTACTTGATGCCAGAATGAGAGTTGGTTCTACTGGAGCAGGATATGCTGCAGAGGATGGATAGGATAAGGGTGCAGCTGAAGGCACTGGTGCAGGTGCAGGCAAGGGTGCTGGTGGAGACGTTGGTGCAGGTTTCACTGGACCTGATATGGGGTTTGGATCTGCTGTTAAACCGTACTGGCTGGCAGACTCAGGGAGACCGCTCGCGCCACTGCCATCATTACCTGACGTTGCTCCGGTGCCTGCGCCTGCTACGCGTTGTCCACCATTCGCGCCAGTAATCGCGTTTCCTTCAACCCTACCACTCTGCCCTGGTGGGATGAATGCAGGTGGATGTGGACCTCTACTGCCACTCTGAGTACTTCCGCCAGCAGACTGAGCGCTTGGTAATGGCACAGGTGCAGGTAGAAGCGCGGATGTAAAAGCAGGGTACTCTGCAGGTGAAAATGTGACTTCTGGCGGAAGGTTAGGCTGCGACTGACGGCTTGTGATTTGCAAATATTGACCTCCAGCTCCGGTATCATCACTACCGGCATTGTTTGGATTCCCTTCTGTGCCTGTATTTCCTGCAAAATGAATTCGGTTTGAAGATATGAAAATCTTTTCAATTCTACCACTTGGTGCAGGGGAATTAATTGCTGCAGGAGAAGTAACTCCGCCAATAGTTACACCATTACTGTTAGCTTGAGCGTTTGCACCGTTATTGCTAGCAGTTCCTTGTTCAGTTTCAGCGGCTTCATCAGAACCGCCTGCTGGATATGAGGCGGTGGGAGGCGTAGGGCCTGGTGGTTTGTTTTTTCCACTGACGGTACCCTCACGACCAGGGCATGGACAGTACTAAAATTTTCATTTTAATAACTACATTTTTCACTTTAAAGGGGCATTTTTCAAATCGATAAGACTTGAAAAATGTCCTCTTTGAAATAAGGTGGTATTGTTGATAGATTAGAAATGGATAGTACGCGTCTATGAGGCACGCAATAAGGCCGTTATTGTATAAAAATAAATAGTTTACAGTGGCATCTTTGCCAGGGTCTCCTGCGTCTCCAGCCTCGCCATCTTCGCCCGCTTGACCGGCTGCACCTTGAAGCCCGACATCGCCTGGCGTTCCAGGAGGTCCTGGCAATCCAATGCCCATAGTCTTTCCATCGTCGCCCTTTGGACCCGTAGGTCCGGGTGGACCACGCTCGCCCTTTGCTCCTTTCAGTCCTTTCACTCCTTCGGCGTCATTGCCGGCCGGTCCAGCCGGCCCAGGTGGTCCATTGGGGCCTGGTGAACCGGGTGGACCCATCTCACCCGGTGTACCAGGCGGCGCGTCGCGTCCAGCCATTGCGGGTGGGCCAGGGGCGCCACGCATGCCTGAAATTCACGAAAAAGTTAGCTTCAGTTTTTCCTTGCTCAGTGAGGGAAGATGAAAACGGCGGGTAATCGGGCTTATGGTTACAATGCTATCAAATAATAAGCTCATTTTTCATTATCGTAGTCTTTTTGAATTAGACCGGGATGACTTTTAGGTCTTAAGATTTGCTTTTGCAACCTTATTTACTTGCTCCACCTGACAGCCAACGTACTCTTTCTGAATCAGTGCTTTTCAACCGCGAAAAAATATACGGTATTCAAATAACAGCATTGATGGTGTGTTTTTTATTGATGCAATCAAAGATTGAAAAAATTATTTAGCTTGAAAAAATTGCTTAATTGAATAACAATTATTTTCAGAATCATATCTTCTAATAAGATTGATTTTTCTCAATAAACTTTGAGGGTCAAAGTTTCCCAACCGTTCAAAGAGACTTGGAAGTTCTCATAACTGATTTTCCTGTCAATTTTTAGGAGTCAAAAAGTAGGTTTTTGCACTGAAATCGCTGCAAGCTTACCGACTAATCATTATAATGCGCGCTGGAAATTTGAACAAACACCGCCCTCCTCAACCACTGGTCGTTGTGACCAGAGCAAAGGTTTATAAAAATAGGTGGCTGGTAATAAGATTTGAGACTCAGGAAATAAATCTCACCTCGAAGGCCTCGTTTGCCAGTAGCGCCTGGCGGCCCCATTGGACCGTGTGGGCAGTGGAAGCATTTTTCGTATTTCTGGAACTCACGCTGGATTGGTCTGGCGTCGAATCCAGGACGTCCATTTTGTCCGTCCAGGCCATCAAGGCCAGGCTCCCCTGGTTGGCCCGGCGGCCCCGGTGGACCTGGAGGACACTTGTTGTCCTTTTTGCAGGCTGTAAATCAAATACGTTGAATGCACTGGCTGTACCACCAGACAAGTTCTATGAAGAGATCAATAAGCTATGTTTAAATTTGCTAACAACGTTTTGGACACGGCACGCTTTAACATTTCTGAACTAAAAAATGATACTTCACTGAAAAAATGACCTAAATATTAAAACCTTTGCGAGCTGCTATCAAAATGATTTTTTTACAAGTACGAATTGCAAGCTGCAGTGTGATCCAATACAGATAAAAGAAAAATGCATGAGAGTATCGAAAAAGTCTCATTTAGAAGATTGCAACTATAGAAGCGTTTGCACGTACTGCAGCCCCCGCCCTTTGAATAAGCCTGACGAGTCAGTCGAGCAGAACTGCGGGAGAATGATGTCGACATCATCATCATTTGTTGCCATAGATCGTTCGATTGCAGCTGAAGATACAAATAATGTTAAAAGCTGTGCGCTAGATATCTATTTTATCCTTTAACATCAGCATCAGCCGTCATTAGTCTCTTATCAAACTCTTATCTTTTATTCGCGAATAAAATGGACAATTCGCGCCATTTCTGCCGAAGTATTCAGGAATGGAGGGACTGTACTCTCTGAAGTAAAGCCGTCTTCACTGACTTACTCTGAATTCTTGCATCTCTGCGTCGAAGTCGTTCCAGTCAGAGACGACCTCCCTAATAATGGAAGGAACTATGACGAGGCACAAGAAGACTGTAATGATGCTCAGGCAGGTGGCGACGCCTGTCGCCACTCGCACTGCATGCAATGTCATTCTCCTGCAACAAGAATATTAGCACCGTCTGTTTTAACATAACAATTATTGACTATATTCGCTCAAATAAGGATACTATAGAGGTGGAAGAGGGCGTTTTGCAAATCACATGAGGCATTTTTCATATTAAACTGACTTAAAGTATGTCCCATTTACTTTGAAAAACGTCTGCTTTCAATTGTGAAGCATACTGGGTAATTTGAAAAATGCTCTTATAAAAGTTGAAAGAGTGCACTTTCTACCTTCCTCTTTCTTATAAAGCGAAATATTACTCAATGTCTAACCCCTATTACGTTATATCCGACTTTTTTCAGTTAAACGTATATATGTTATGACTGTTCAGTTTTTTGCATTCGAGTACCTCTGTTGATTCGGCGCACAGCTTTGATTCACTGGTTGGTTTGCACATTTTCTTTTCAAGTCATAATTGAGTTTTTGTGAGTATGAAAAATGAAGCTTCGAAACGAGAGGGGAGGTAGCTATTGCCAAACGAACTAAAATCCTATTTTATTAGAGCACAAATTTCTACACTGAAGATCCATATTCTAACAGCATCACTCCTTTATCACAAAAATGAATTCTCACTGAGAATAATGTTTCTTTCTCATTTATAAAATATTTGATCTAACGCTAAAGACCATTGCGAAGATGGCGCAAGATGAAAGAATAAACCGTTGCTAAAGTTTGATCACGCAAACAGTGAAACGCAAGTTAACTGAGGACTTTGTCTCAATACTCCCTCTTATACCCTCATCTTACTGGGTTACCTCCCGCGGTGAAGTTGGCGAGTGAGGTGCGCGGCATTGACAGATGTTCGCGCACCATTAGTCTTTTTCTGAATCTTCTATTCTTTAATAGATGGCTCGCCCCGTTTTCATCTAATGCGTTGCGTAATATTGTGCTTTTGTACTTCTGTTTGCCATTTTGTCAACCTGAAAACTTCGTTTAACATCCGTTACGACGTGGACGCGAGAAAAGGCGACAGACTAGGTGACCTTTTCATTAAGGCTGAAGACATAAAAGAAGTAGAGCATTTCTTGTTTCTTTTTCTTTTGCATAATAGGAAAACGCACTTATCGTATCATTTTCCATTTTGAACGATAAATTTGCATCTTCTTGACATCGAATGTTTTCAACTGTACTGGCCATGTTCAGTTGATACTTTTTTGCAGCATTTTCTGATATTTGTATTAAAAAAATAAGCCTGCCTCATATGCTCTGCGAAATAGATCGCTGGTATCAAATTAAGCTCTCGCAAATAAAAGAGTATGTCTAAATCTTTGACGAACCGACAACAGTTCAAAAAATTACATTGCTGATGTAAAGTGAGTGTTAAAGAAGTTCTCATTCGTCATTAGTTCTCTTGAATTTTTAGTGTTCAAACTTTTGCAGTAAACTACGGGAACAAGTACAAGACGTAAATAAATGAGAGAAATAATGCGAATGAAAGACACTAAGCTCATTCTAGTTGCAACTGATTTCATTCTACTTGGGTTTCATTCATGAGTTCAGTTTAAGTTTAAATTGCAGGTTGAAAACAGCGTACTTTGCAGCATCATCATGCACTACAGACCATGTTTTTCGTACAACAAATAACTAAAAAGCTGTTCAGTCACCCTTTTGCATCCATCAGCTTTTGCATCCATCAGCTTTCCTTTCAATTTATTCTTTATTCTCAATCTTTACTTTTTCCACTATTGTTGCTCATGCTGAGAAAAAAATATTCTTCAAAGGGAAGCCCCTCAACCATTTTAGGTTGCATTTATATTTTGAACTCATTCTACTATCATTAGCTTAGATTTAAGCAATTGCGGCTGTACGCAGAGAACAGAAGTAACGTGCTTTTATTACAGTAAATATTAGATGCATAAGTGACACAGCAATTACATGTAATGCTTCTTTAAGAAATAGCGATAATATACAGAGAATAAATAACCAACACATCATAGCCGTTAGATAGCTTTTGCATAAAACACTATTCATAACACAATGGCATAGAAACAAACATACAGGACTTTATTTCCTAAAATACCAGTACAATATTTTGTGCAAACATAGTGCGAAAAATGAAGCAGACAACTTGTAAAAAAATATCGTTCACTTCTGGCACGTTGTTCACTCTACGGCAATAGACTGCAACAAGTCTAATTGCGGGCAATTGAATATCGCGAAATGTGATGGTAAAGTTCATCTGGACGCAACACATTGCTCGGGAAGTTGGGCTGAAATGAAATTAAAAGAAAATCAACTAGGATCAAAAATGCCTTCTAAAATCAAAGGATGTAAAATCTGCAATATTAGTGGAATAATGAGGCAGACAGTTTTAAGTTATTTCATTTGTACTGTACCTTATTAATGGCATCAGGACAAGCCTGGGGCTCCAACGCAAAGCCGCCGCATTGAGCGTAGGTTTTTCCGCCTTTTCCAACAGTTGGTGCATCAGCACTTATGCGATCTCCGGTGTAGAATTGTGCTCCCACTTGATTGCTGGCGATTGTCAGGCTAATCCCGCTTTTTGGTGATGTTATCCTGTAATGAATTATTCACATTTTTTCATACTGTAAGAGGACAAGGGATTATTAAATTACTGCACCGGTCTCTTTAACTTCAACTTAGTCAATGAAATCTGAGAAAGCTGTGTTGTAGTGCCGTAGTTTGAGATCTTGCTATGAGTGATTACGGTACCGGCGTATATTACGATACGCAGGGGGCTATAGTGACGACAGATAGAAGGATAAGCGAAGCAATAGCCCCAATATCTCCGCGGGGTTTCCCCGATTCCGTTCCCGATACCGACTTTTTCAATAGTGCGACCCCGTTACTGCTCTAATTTTTGTTCATGTCTTATAAAAGAATATTTCCTACCTGGCAAGTTTCTTCATTTCAGAACCAGTAAATGTACTCGTATCGAAACACATTTGATTATCGAAAGCGAAATTCGATTCACAAATATCTCCGATTCGCTTTGCCTGCGTAAAGTCCCATCGCGTTCCTCGAACATCGCAAACTTCGCCTAAAAGCATTCTAATTAATTACTAGCAAATTCGGTAAATTTGAAGATTCACATTCAGCAGAATTTATTCTTGACACTCTGGTAATAATATTTTCAGCTATAGTGACTGAGCACGAAAATAAATTGAGAAATCATTAAAATAGAAAATACAATTACAGTATCTTATATAAGTATAGAAATTTTAGCGCTTTGAGACCATTAAGTACATAATTTATGAATTAGAAGAGCACAATTAGTTTACAGTGTGTAATATAAAAACGACCTGTGACAAGATGATCGTCATCCGCCGGGAGGTATTTGTCAGTGAAAAATTGAAACACATGATCCTTGAAATTTTCACTACCCTGCAAATGTTGACATTTTCTGCTGAATGATCGAGAACTTAAATATGATTCATTTACAGTTAGGCAAACTTTTAAACGTATCAATCGCACGATTAGATCAACAATAGAACTGAACCATAGAATTTCCTACACCGTCGATATTTTACATCGATGTGGGAAGGTCCATTTTAAGGGTAAAATTCTCATGAAGATTCCTTGGGGTATACGACAAACAAGGCCGTGGGAGGTGTTGAAAGATATTAACTTTGTAGCATATGAGCTTGAACGTGCTACTTAACACATTCACGACCGCGCGTGTTTTCGGAAAACTGCCGCGTGGGACCGCGGGGTTTTTTTACACAGCGCGTGCGTGCATGATTAATTGTCAGCGGTTGATTTAATAAATGATGATTTTCATCTTCTATACAAGCAATGCTCGGACCACGTCGATTATAGCATCTATAGATGCTAGAGAACATGTTTCTGTATAAAACATAGTTATATAAGCAGTCTTAGTAGAGAAAACGGCTTTACATCATCGTGCATGACNTAGGGATGCTAGAGAACATGTTTCTGTATAAAACATAGTTATATAAGCAGTCTTAGTAGAGAAAACGGCTTTACATCATCGTGCATGACCGATCATGCACATGGTCCGAAATGGCAGTCACCGCGTGCATGACCGGTCATGCACATTGTCGTGAATGTGTTAAGGATCGTTTTATCAACTACGTATTACAGGGCCTTTCATCATAATTTATCAAATTTTCATTCAATTAGAACGCTAGGATGACGAATCTAAATGCAAAAGAGAAGAATTAAGATTTAAGTCCCTATACGTGCACCGCATCAAAAGTATCACCTACCTCGTTCTCCAAATTGAAGTAAGAGTGATTCGTCAGATTGACAATGGTCGGTGCATCCGTCTTTGCCTGATAGTCAATAGTCAGTTCGTCTTGATCATTCAGGGTATAGGTGACAGCGATGTGCAGCTCGCCGGGGTATCCCTCTTCGCCATTTGGACTAACGCATGAAAACTTCACACCGTTTTCAACCAGCTCCCAGTCCCACACCTTCTGCAAATATTTAATTTCGTAAACTCTGCTTTATCCTCACAACTCTGTAAACTTGTCCTATCGGTATGATACAGAACCAAATAACAATAACATTAATGGAGAGAGAGAGGGAGACGACAGGAGAGCATAACACACATAATGCATCTAAGGTAGATCTTCCGTAATTACAGACAGATTTTGGTATGTCATCGCGTTGGGAGCCCATCTAAAATTTAAGCACTTCAACATGTTCCCATGCAGTTAAAATTCTACAAAATCAAATAATTTTTGCAAACATGGAAACTGCAATACATCTGAAATTGAATATGGACATGTTCTCTTAATATGATACATAACTAATCAACAGAACATATTGAATATTAATTTTCAAAAAAAGCTTTACCCTGCACAGAGCATTTGCTCCGCCACCGTGCAAGTGGTGCGGAGGGCGGTTAACTGACAGCTGGTGCTCCTTTCCATCAAGTTTGAATTTCCCGCCATTGATTCGATTACCGACCCGACCAACCACGCAGCCCAAGAAAAATTTGTCGTTTTCATAATCTGAAAATAATTCGAATTATGCTGCAGTAAAACCTTATCGCATTTTTTGTCAAGTTGCGATAACGTGAGAGGATTTTAAAAGTATTATTGTAAATATCATCCTCTATATCATACGAAACTTAAATAATCTTTAAAATAGTTTTCATCATTCAAAAACTTTCAGCAGGCGATATCATTATTCATAATTCTCGCTATGATATTGTAACGACATTAACTTTTTAGTGTCTAATTTGCTTTAGCAAGAATGATGTGCGCACTTGCCAATGGGGCGCAATCAACTCGCGCTTATATTAATACGTACCTGTGAACGTATCGTAACCGAGAACAATGTCTCTCATCTGGCCATTGCCGTCCTTAACAATCCATTTCCTGATCGTCGCTCCATAAGAGAGAATCTCGATGAGCGTTCCGTTCTCATTCGATAAAGATAGCAATACCACTTCCTTCCCATTTTTTGATGTCCCAAATACGCTCTTTTCAATGGAAATCGTCATGATGAGTTTTGCTGCTTGATGCTTAACTGCTACCTATAATAAAATCTTTTTTAATTTAACGATATGTTGCATCATTTATTCTGAACTGAGCAACAAGGAGTCTAACTGTTTAAGATGTCGGAGTAATAGTCCCAGCAAGCGATTGAAAGCCACGCTTTGTACGCTATAGCCACAGATTCAATGCAAAACATAGTAATATTCTAATTGACGTGGTTATGTTAAAGCTGTGGTAGTAGCAACATATTATCGATAGGGTCTACGTCAGCGAGGTTATCTCGTCCTGTGGTTAGCGGACGCCGTAGAATGCTTCGCACATCACTAAGAAATAATCTTTGATAAAAGATGATCAGTCTAACTTCCTAACTTTTTGACCTATCGCCCAACATCGCAGGCGCTCACGCGCCACACAAAAACAGGCGCACAACGGGGTAAGGAGTATGCTCGTCCTTGAATTACCTATACATGCGCCAGCCAGCGTGGCGAACGTACCGACACTGCCGCTCGATTGCAACGTTGTCGAACTGTTTGCTCATTTAATATCGCATCAGGCCGGTAACGACTAGATTATCAACTGTTGCGTATTATCGGCTGACAGATGTCAAACCGCAAGGGTTTGATTTTGACAAAGGAAAACAGGCATGAAAAGGTCGTCTTACCAAAATGCTAGTGCAAATGCAAATCAATGCAGGCAAATGAGCCCCGAGAACAAACTTTCTCACCCTCAATCGTAACGTGCGTGACAAATTTCGAACTTTTCAACGTTTACTGAAAGTGTTGGGATTTCGTTCACTGGCCGATTAGAGCAAGAGTGCAGGCATCCTTTGTTGTCATTAAAAGACACAATCAAACTGAAATATTCCGCAGAAGTGCTCCTCTAAAAGATCGCATAATAAATTACATGTTAAAATAAAAACAAAAATGACCTTCGGCTTTGAAGTTGTACACAAAATTTGCAAAATATCGTTGATTTTCACGCACAATAGAGTGAAAAGCTAGGAGAGCTTCCGTTCGTATTAGAAACTACTTTGATCATTAGCTGCGACTTGAATAGAATAGAGAGAAGAAAGAACCTGAATGTATTTGAACTAATGTGATGAACAATAGTCGCCGCGGTGTTTGATCACTTGCGTAGAATGTCGGTCACAATATTATCGGCACATTTGTTCAAAAACAATTTGATGACTAACCTTTTCCTCGTCTGCTAAGGGAGAACTATGACGCTTCTCTAGAATCTGCCGGATTTAATAAAACAAGCGATCATTCTCAAGATGAACCCACCCTTTGTTCTGACGTGACGTACTTCCCAGAAACTCTAGAACAATAAACTCGCCATTCGTCAACAGCTCATATACAAGTCCTCTCACCGGAATCTCACTCTAATCTCAACTAGCAAGCTGCACCAATCTTCAGAATCAGACTCTCGTTTGAATACTTCAAATCGGAAGAAATGGCGACAAATGCAACGAATGGCTTCGACGACTACATTGTTCACTCTACTTACGGTAGTCAGGGAATCAGTGAGTGGTTTCATTTCGTTTAAAATGATGGGATGACGATATTTTGGACATGATCGTTGCAACAAACATAATCTGGCAGAGGTTGATTGATGTTTAGAAGCTAATTTGGAAAACCTGTCAGCCCCTTAGGTTTCTCTATTGCAACATGCATCCTAGATTTGGCGGCGTTTTCTGTAATAATCTGCGAACAAATGTTGTTTAAGTATAGCTGAGTGCATTACCTGACAAAATGCACTGAGAGCGTACCTTTGCACAAAAAACGCACCATCCTGCAAAACTGCTCTTTAAATAGCGCTAGCTTAAAAGAAGCAATTTTAGTTATGCTGATAGCAAACGGACTGCTGTTTCTCACAATTCTACTATCGCGCTCGCTTCGCCGCCGAAAAGAAATGGTGATCATAGCTGGCATGGCTGCGATCGACGCGATTTACGGCTTGAGCGCTATCTCGCTGGCAGTGTATCGCTTTGGGATTCTTTCTCGAGGACAACAAAATGATAAGATCACTCCATGGGACTGCGTTACACTTCCTCCGCTGTTTCTCATCGGTATCAGCGTCCAAATGACTTCGGTCGTCAATGTGGTTGTCAGCAGCGATCGGCTGATCGCAGTCGCTTGGCCGACCAAGTACCGTAACCTGAACGTACCTTATGCCGGCAAATTGTTGGTAAGTATTTAACTCTACTGAGAACAGTGGACTGAAATGCAATACATGATCTAAAAGGGCCCCGGCATCCGTTATAAATGAAACTGCCAAGCGAAGACTCTATATGAAGGGGATATCTTCAGAAAAGGAGAGAGATATCGCTGTAATTTGGCGGCTATCATAACTCCAACTGCCATTACATTTCGTTGTCGTTGGGAAAAGACTGGTCGAACGATCGGCCGTGTCGAAAACTGTACTTCTGCTTTATCTGCTCGCTGGTGAAATCGGTTGTTGATAAACTGATTGAAAAATATGTATGGTGAAATTCGTGTATGCAGGTCAACGAAAATTGGCACGTCTAGACAGGTGTATGTGAAATTCGCCTTGTACAAAACATAAACGGAATATTCGGATCATGGCAATCTTCACCGCTACAAGCGAAATATCCTTAGATGCAAATTTCACTGTAAATTAATAACGAATTGAATAACAGAAATAACAGGGATTATTTCAGGGCTTACTTGCGTTGTTTGGTGTGTTTTCGTCGGCAGCTATGCTTCTCTCTACTTATTTCGGAACGAAGAACGCGACGACCGTCACAAAGATGTGCACAAATCCGGGAATCCCATATGCCTACAATTTGTATCAACAAACGATGATTGCGGGCGCCGGCTACCTCAGTGTCATCATTTATTTTTTCGTTTTTCTATCGTATCGTCGTGCTGTGCGCAATATTGCGCCGAGCACAAATGTTATCGGTGAACAACACGCAGTCGCTCTGCAGCGCCGTCTAACTGTGACACTAGGAATCATCACGATCTCCACATTCATTTTCTTCATCATACCGTATACAATTTTCGCCGTTTGTGCATGGATGAACGTCGTTGCCCCTCAGCCATCACTGCTCGCCACGATTTCCCGATTTAGCACGATAATCAACGTTGTCATTTACATGTATCGACAAAAAGAAATGCGAAGTGAAATGCGGGCGCTTCTAACTTGCACGAAGCCGACGAGATGGACATCTTCAACAGGCAGAACAGTTGTTGCTCGATAGTGCTTTGTTATGATTCTCTATGTGTAGCATAGAAGGATTGTGTTTTCTCTCAAGTCAGTTAAGTCTGCGTTACTGCTGCTATGTCCGTTACTGTTACTGCTGACTCTCAGCGACAATACTTGTGATTTGCTGTTTCTTTACCTTTAAATGGTTATTAGCATGAATCAACTCGCATACAGATATGATACTGACTGTTTGGTTCATACGCATAAAGTTCCGAAATGTGTCAACCAAAAGCTAACGCACCCATTGTGACCATTTAAAGACGGATAGACGATGAAGTTTTATGTTCTTATCAATGGAAGAGTCGAGCGATAGTATTACGAGGCTTTTAGTGGGGCGCGAGCAATAGTGCACGGAGTATTAGTCCCGCCATCGAACTCTTTCGAAGCTCGACATCACCCATATTGTACGAGCAGAATATGCTTTTCAACCAGTCCGCTTCAAATGTCTCTTACTGTTACTACACCAACGGCACACAGGCATCTGACTCAGACATTCTTAAATTCCAGGACGCCACTAACAGTAGCGATGTAGTTTTAGCTGTTATGGCCCTAGTCTTGATAAGTGTAACCGTCACCGGCGCACTAGTCAATTTGGCTCTTACTTTTGCTTTGATTCGGGGACTTCGCCAAAGACGTCTCGCCTATCAACTGCATTATTTCTTACTCAATCGATCAGTATGCGACCTGACCGGCTGCGCTGTCATTTTGGTGACATATATTGGTGGATCTGTTAATTTATTGTCGGGCAACTTGATCAGCATCATCACCGCCGTGCTCTCCACGCCATTCTACGTCAGTTACGCTACAATTGTGACGCTTTCCTCGTTGAAGCTGATAGCCGTACGAAAACCAATTTTCTATCGAACAAAAGTGACGAGAAGGACCTGTTTGACTGCAATCGTCGGCACTTGGCTTGTGAGCATTTGCTATCAATTAGTTACTGTGTTTGTATATATGCCAGTTGAAGGATACGGATCGAATTTCATCTGCTCGTTCGATACATGCATTATTATTGGAAAGTATTTCATGACGCTGACTTACGCTTTTTTCTATTTTTCCGTTTTAATTATCCTTATTTTGACTGTTTATTTTATAAAAAAGTCTCAAAGACGGCAAGCGAAGAAAAGCCTTTGGAAGTTGAGCGTCATCAACGGCGTGTTTATCGTTTTCAATTGTTTAGGAATGTTCGATGCTTACGTAGCGTTCACATATCTTCCGTTATTGAAGCAAGTATTCTTTACAGAGCAGCCATGCACTATTACGAGTGATGAAGAAGTGAAAAGACTACTCGGTGTGCTGACTTTCCTGATGTTTTCCATGGTGTGGCGGTCGGTACGTATGACTGCAGATCCTATCGCAAACATAGTTATCGACATGAAAATAAGAGAAATTCTGAAAGACTTTCGCTGTGGTTGCAGGTCGCGGCCTCAGGAATCTCACGATATGTCAGTGATGACTTCGGTGGTATTAGAAGCATCATAATTAGTCGCACTCAACTGTGAAAATCAGCTTCGCAAAACCCTATATGTTTTTTATATCACTAAAATGATATTTTGTCTGTTTTAATGTGATGTTGGTACGGTGCACTGTGCAGGACTGTTACTTAAATACGCATCATTGTAATTGATCGGAAACTGATTTAAAAACGATAGTTGTCATGGTATTCTTTAGCATTCTACCAAGAAATGCGCAAATAGTAGACAATATTGGTTGCAACTGTGATTCAAAATTATTTCATACGTCATTGATGTGCGGGTCACGCGGAGAGCGGATATCGTTTTTGCATGTTTGCTTAGCGCGTGGAGCGTTGGAAGACTATTTGATCAATAGCTGCGAGGCGGAGAATATAATCTCTTATAAGTTCTCTTTCATAATTACTACGTAACTGCTGGTATAATACGGAGTTAGAGGTTGATGCTGAACTTAATAGCTTGCCCTAAATTACTCTTGGGCTTTTAAAAGGTTTTGTGCAATGACCCTCAGTCGATTTCTGATTTTAGAATGCACTATCATGCTTCTGAGACGCTGGGGATACGGTTAATCTTTTTACAAAACTTGACGCAGGTTGCATTCATCCATTTAATATGACACGCAATATTTAATATGCAAAAGTATAATTTTAGAGTCTTGGTTCACTACTACTACATCCAAAGAGTATTGTACCAAATCTCATACTAGGATAGAATAAATACTACATGATCTAAAAAGGATATATTAATAATAAAATATCGAATGACGCTCAATATATCAAAGTATACGCACGGCATATTCTCACGTGGAGTACGATGCGACTGAGCATTTGTTATCAGTGAAGGTAGAAAACGGATTAAAGCGCAGTCAGCTTTTACAGCCGTGCGAATCACCAACCCATCACCTACAATATATCCTTTGCTGTGGCAGGTTTACTTTTTCTTTCACCTCTGTAGCATGTCATGGTCTAGTGGTTATCCAACGTTTTACAACGACTGCCGCTTCGCTAATGGCTCTAATGCATCGGATGAAGATGTCGGGCGCTATTTTGCGAAAGTCGCTCAAGGAACCGACTTCTACTTTCATATCACCAGCACAGTCATTCTTATCCTGAGCATGTTTGGTTTAGTAATCAATGTAATATTCGCTTTAGCAATCATTCGCGGTCTTCGTCGGAAATGGCTGTCTTATCAGAATTATTATTTTCTACTCAATCGCACGTTTTGTGATGTCATCACCAGCTTCCTATTTGTGCCAACAATTTTGGGCTCAATGTTGCACTTATTTTCGCCGACAGTAGTAGCTGTCATTTTTTCCGTGTCTTCAGCGCCATACTTTGTTAATTTTGCTACCGCAATATCACTATCATCTTTGAAGCTGTTGGCGGTAACAAAGCCTATCTTTTATCACATCAAAGTGACGAAGAGAGTGTGTCTGTATATGATTGCTGGCGCTTGGCTGATCGGGATCTCTGACCATCTGTTCAACGTATTTGTGATGCTATCATTGCTTGGTCAGGGACCGAACCTTTTCTGTGATTCCGTGAACAACTGCGCTAAAATGGGCCAGTACTTTTGGGTAAGTACGACATCATTTTCCTACATATCAGTCGTAGTCGTCTTGCTGATCACATGTTATTTCGTCAAAAAATCTCAGAGACAGTCGAAGAAAAGTCTGTGGAAGCTGATCGTTTTAAATGGAGTATTTATTTTTTTCAACTTTCTGGAAGCACCGGGTGGATATGTGCTATTTGGGAATTATATGACGTTCCAGCAGTTCGTCCTACCGGGACCGTGTGTACTTCAGAGCGATGAGGAATTAAGTGTGTTGCAAAGAGCGCTGACTTTCCTCTCGATCTGGTACGTGATGATGGTTGGAAGAATGATCGTCGATCCGATCGCTAGCGCTGTCATCGATGAAAAGCTGAGGAAAATTTTGAAAAATAATTGTCTATCATGCTTTAGATTTTCGAGAGAAACTCCTTTGGATGTTGCCACTTTGTCGACAAATGCGTTAAAATGATATGAACTGTGGAAATGGCTCCGGTGTCAGGCATGCCACAGTCCATCGAATATTCTACTGTCGCATTCATATGGCGGGTTCATACCCACCAGCGAAAAGCGGACGCTGCGAATTAGCGGGAAAAACGCTAGGAAACTTTAACTAACTTTGTGGAAATGGCTATATGGAAATATGGAAATTGAATAAATGATTATACTTTTACGGTAATGATCTCTCATAGTTAACTATCGTTGCTCTTGTTGTAATTTAACTCATCTATAGCTAAAATCAAACCAAGAGGAGGCATGTTGCAATTTTCATAAAATTTACCCAATTAAAGAACCAATAAATAAACAAGCTAAATTTCATCTGCATCTTAAGCTCAAGGGTTTACACGGAGAATGCATATGATCGGCTCTCCCGATACAGCAGAAATAAAATATATTTTACCTTGTATAACAAAGTTCATACCATTACATTCAAAACGGTAAGTGTCAATTAAATGAAAAGTGAATATATTGTGTAGTCTCTAGCTCTCGAGTTCAGATAGTCCGCCAGATTATCTGCCATCCACAACAGCCTTTTGTTGATGACAAACCGATAGAGCTGCAGGCGCGCAACAACGGCGCAAAGTCACGAGTGTACTCATACTGCTTAAACAGCTTGATATTGTAATTCGCGATTCTCGCATTCAGCGTTGTCAGCAAAGTTTCCAAATCGAGTGTTTAAGTGAAGGATAACAAGAGGCAAGATGGTGTAGTAAACAGATAGCTAACCGTAACATTATTTCCGCCTTTTCAGATTTTATTCGTGAATGCGGATTGAGAAGTAACAGAGAAGAAGTAAAATTTACTAAGTTCACGATTTAATTAAAAACGTTCTATGGGTATAATTGCTGTTTGTTTGGAGACATTTCTTTCGCTCTTTTTTAGTTTGAGTTTTCGACGAAATTCTCGCAGCCGGTCATCTTTATTTCCTCAAAGTTTTCCCAACTTTTCTGCCAAACTGTGAACTTGCACACCTAAATAGGCAAGTGAATTGAATATGAACAAAGCAATCAAGACTAGGGAACTTGCCTTTTTCGGAGCTGTGCTCGTTTCTTTAAGCGAACAACGAGTGGCACTGACTTGTTCGTGCGATACAGTCTGCAAAGAGTTAATTCGCGTCGTAAAGAGGGACATCGCTGATGTCAGTGCATTTAAACATAGATTTTAATATTTTAGTAGTATTTTTCCCTACTACAATGAACTACACTAAACTTTGTGACCCAAGGGAGCTTAAGGGAGAGATGTTTTGGGTACATTGGAACTTGCACTCGACGTTTAATAGATTTCTCATCCGAAGTTCGAAGAACAGAAGTGGTACCACCGCCGGGCTAATCACGCAGAATGCAAGGTCGACTAAGGTCGGCTGCGGCTCAACAGTTAATCACTCAACCAAAAGCGACAAGAAAGATATATTAAGGAATATTCAAATGGTGTCGGATGATGCTAAGCTTTGGCGAGATTGATTTATCTATTCAACATCTCCAAGCACCTGCCTTTACACCAGGAAGCCATTTCTAGATTTCGATCTCAAATAAAAGGCGACGCATTTCATAAATTTCTGATTTGCTTTGACTAAGCAGATTTTTGAAAACAGGAACATATTAAAGGAATGAAATTATATTACTCCTTGGGCGCCCTCATCATGAGCATGCTGAGTAGTATGCGAAAACGTGAACGTGACAGACGGTGATTTTACCAAATGCGCTGATCAGGTAACAGGCTCATGGCCCATATTACTCACATTTTTCGCGCAGTCAGATTCCCCGACGAGCACTTCGAGTTCGTAACTGACACCCGCGACGACCTGCGACGTTGCCTTGATGATCTTGATTGGCATCGAATGGTATAGCTCGTTCGATTCCTTGTTCACTTTCTCGTTTACCGCACGCCAGCTGAGCGCCTGCAAGATAAAGGAAAATCCTTGGAATAATTTTTGCTAACAGGTTTCGCCGCATTCGCACGATCTGAACAAAATTTTGAGTACAACTGATATTTTTGAATAATACTCTATTCACAAACAGAGAGGAAGAAGAAAATCGAGGACGGGAAGAAACGGCACATTTTCGGAACGGAGACGGGGAATCCCAGAGGGCGGGAAGAACTACTCATTCCAGATATAGCAGTTCCACTATCCCATTTATATTGTATTAATTCAAGGCCAGCGCCACGGTGGAGATAGAATATCTTAGTAACGATATCTAACAACGCGAATTTGATAATATTCTTACAATCAGTTCGTCGTCAACTTCAGCATTAATTTTTCCGCCCGCTAGCATTGGTGGAGGATCCGTTGAAAGGTGGACCTTTTTCTCTTCCATTTCAATTGCAAAAGAGCCCAGGACAAGACAGAAGAGCACGAGTATGTTTGATGTCTGCATTGCTGTATATCAGTAGAAGTGAACTAATCTGAAACTGAAACCATATTAAGTCACTAAAATAAAAGTGCATCAAAGTAAACCGAAATGATAGCTCTGATGACAAGACAGATAGAATGTTGCGCATGTACCGCAGTACTCGCTTTATGAAATGAATAATCCAACAATAAGAATTTATTGTATATTGTAACTAAATCATTTGTCGACAATTTGCCTCTCTCTTATGATGTCAGTATTCACATCAATCCCAACTTACACCATACTATTTTATCTTACCCATACCAGACGCTAAGCGTTAGCTGAAAATCCATTTAATAAATAAGAATATTAAATTTACCATCAGCTCACTTAAAAATTAAAAGTAATTAATCTTTGCTGAAGTTAAAAAATTCTATGTTATGTAATGACACTTTCTTTGTAAAACGAACGTTCTAGAACACCAAAAGCATTTGCAAAAATTTAACGACTAATCAAAGAAAAAACTTTTTGAGAAAATTTGCATGAGTTTCAGCTGCAGCACAAAGTTAAATAACTAAGTAACTGTTAGTAGAAACTATTAACACAAAATACTTCGCTTTGCTCTCGCCTGCAAAAGCTATCACTATTTCCTCCAAGTTCCTGACGCCGCATATAATGTTTCCACCGAGTGGATTGCCGGCTAAGTAAATATTTATTTAGCAGTGCAAATAGTTGTTTGTACCAGTCTACCTGATCAGCACATTAGATAGTGGTACATACGCACGACCGGCGTGCATTGACCCCAGTACCCAAGAGCGAACGGAAAATCACATTTCTCTTGCGCGCCGTAAAGTGGTGAATACCAACTGAACGCATTATAAGTCAAATAATCTAGGAACTGAAGACGGCTGTTTCTCTTCCTTCAATATAAAACTTGCAACTACTGTACGCCCTTTCACAAGTATTCTTTGCATCCTATAGTGAACGCAACCGCTTGTGTCACCTGAATACATTCCAAGCAAACTGCGCATAAACTTGGATTCCTGTCGATCAATTGAGTTTTGCGTTCAAACAGCGAACTTTGCAAGAAATTATGCCAATTCACGTTTACGCGCGCCGTGACATTTTGCCACTGGTGCGACAAATTTTACCTACAGAATTAGAGGCTGTAACCTATTTTAACTATTATATGTATCATTGTGACTATTTATGTGAGAAGCGCTAATAATTAATTAAAGGTTTCGGTTCCGGTTCAGGTTATTATTACCGGGTACACATATTCTGTATTGTACAGTATTGGGGTATGATAAGATCAGAATCAGAACCGAATTTGGATGATAAATACATAAAACCTGATCATTAGATGTAGCGTGTTGCATGGCAACTGGTCCTCTGTTGCTATGCAACACAAGTGCGAGAGCGTCCTGTGTCATAAGTATGTGGGCAGAGTTTCGTATTTCAAACGAATTGTCGACGCTTTCGCAGAAAATACGAGATGTTTTTGCTCACTTTCATTATTCTAAGATTCTTCTATGTCAAAAGCTCATTTCGCGCATCAATTTTCAATAGCTGGAATCCTTCCTTAGCCGCAAATTATTAATGCCCATAATGAAATTTAAATCGCGCTCAATATCGTATCCTGCTAACTTTTTAATAGTTTGCATAAAATGTACTCGGGTGCCACAAGCGTTTGCGGGACAAAATTTACGGAAATAGTAATACTGCATTACTATTATTTTAACTCCACACTGTGCTATTATTTCCGTAAATACGGTAAGTACTACAGCGCTGAGAAATCCCAGTTTTGCGCAAAGAAATGATACCTAGATGTCAATAAAACACTTGCCTCACGGTTGCTGAAGAGAGGAGGAATGATAGTATTATGTGAAAAATGCTTGCCAATGATCAATGTCGAAGAAAACTAGCGCTTCAATAAAAATGATCATATTTATGCGGTCGATGTAGTCTTATCTCTGTGAACACCAACAACGGCGCAATAATTGCGCATTCTTTACGATAGAAGACGTTAATCATAAGAAGACGACAAAAACCATATCGATAACAGCATGATGCAAGTGCCGGTGCTTTCCAAGAATGGAAAGACAGCTCATCAGTGCAAGCTTGTGTTGGTCATTTATGAGGATGACGAATTATTTGCTCTTTCGAAAGCTAGAGACAGGAACGTTACTATGCAATTACTCTGCAGTAAGACACTGTTTCTGTGAGACAATATAATAGTGCACGGTGATGCAAACAAATATTGAACCGAATAACAACATGCAGAGAGGGCAGTTTCACTGCTTTTTTGTGTAGATGCTTCAGTCCATCATTTTTCGAGTGGGTCTGGCACTTGTTTAGTACTCGATTTCTTTTATTCGGCGCAGTTCTTTCCTTCACACAAAAAGTCACTCGGTACGGTAAAAGCAAATTTTTTTGAATTCATACTGAAGTTATGAGCACAACTCTACTTTGTTAGGCCTGAGCATGTGCTTGGTTGTTGTTTGCAAAGCAACTCTCTCTCTCTCTCTCTCTCTCTCACTCGCCGCTTTTGATGCATTCAGTGGCAGTTTATAAGTTAAGTTGATTGATAAATAACGCAAAATGAAAGTGTTACTGCGCTCTGATGAAGTTTGATCTCAGCAACCTCCCCTGCAATGCATTTCTTAAATGGCAACAAAAAGTAGTGAAAATCACTGCTCTGAGAATGCCAGTTCAATTTAGAGAGTGTATGTACATCATCCTTATAGTTCCGATAATCGGCGCAAAAGAGTTTGCAAAACATTTCATTCCTAGAAAAGCACTTGCGCATGCATCATGCTGTTATCGATATGGTTTTTGTCATCCTCTTACGATAACGTCTTCTAACGAAATGATTGTGTAAAATCTGCGCCGTCGTGGGCGTTCACGGAGATAAGACTACATCGACCGCATAAATATGATCGTTTTGATTGGAGCGCTAGTTTTCTTCGACTTTATCATTGGAGAGCTCTTTGCGCATACATTACAACCGTACTTCTTTTCTGCAGCAGTTCAGAGGTAAGGATTTTGTCAGCTTCCAAGTTTCTTTTGCTTGCACGTAGCACAAGTTTCTCATTGCTCCTGAATTTAATTTAGGCTGATTCATTACCCTTATAAAGGTCCTTTTTCAAGCCTTACTGGGAACGGCTCCTCCCTCGACCCTGTTCCCCTCTCAGAAATTCTCTACCTCATTATAGCATTTTTTATTAGGTCGTTCCATATATTCTGTCGTTTTTCGAACACTTCATATAAGTATATTTCAGTGGTAAATGATCGAGGCGGGTTAGTTAGTTTTTATTTTATAACTCATCCTCTGGGCTACAAAGTGAATAAAGAAATAGTCGAAGGCGATCATTTACCACTGAGATATACTAATACAAAGTTTTCGAAAAACGACAGAATATATGGAACGACGACCTAATAAATTCTTTTTCTCAAAAATGCCCTCGTTATAGCAAGCAGTCATACTTGAAATTGGCATGATGTTAAGGATGTGATGATTATAATGTACGAGAGTCGTTCAAAAAGTTCTTTTACTAAAAATAATTATCAGTTGTACGGTAGATAAAGAGAAACTTTCTGAATATTATACAGGGTGTTCCAAAAGTCACTATCCCACTTCCAACCGCATTTGCTCGATAGCCACTCACCATATTAAGTTGAAAGTTTGTGAACACACTAATTAGACTATGAGGAATACGAATCCGGTGTCAGAAATGCAAAATAACAAAAACTAAAAAATGAAAAAAATGGTAACATGCAACCAATTCTATGAGTGTTTTTGCATCTTGTAGAGCACTCTTTAACTTAGTTTTTTCTTTTAAAACATGAAAAAATTGGTCCATTTTTCGTCCTTTTATGTCGCTTTAAAAATGACAAGATTATGCACGTACACTGATGGACAAGCTGTCTGAATGTGCATAATCTTGTCATATTTAAAGCGACATAAAAGGACGACAAATGGACCAATTTTAATGTTTTAAAAGAGAAAATCTAAGTTTAAGAGTGCTCTACAAGATGCAGAAAACTCTAAACTCTAAAATTTTTCCTTACAGAGAAAAAATCCTTAATACACCTATAAAACGTTGATAATTTCCATTTAATTTTAAGTGGACTTATATTTGATATTTTCATTACTTTAAAAACAGTTTCAGGAAATGAGGCTCTTCTTGATTCTTCTGGGACTTGGTGCTTTTTTGATCCATTCGTCTGAAGAAGGCGTCGTCAGCGTTGATCTGTCGGCCCTTATAAATTATGGTCTGAACAAAGTAGACAGCGGCTTCTCGTGCAACAAATACGATGGAGTGGCAGACTGCCATCATAACAATTGGGAAAAACGTGACATGCAATGCGAGAACTGTTGGGATAAACGATGGTCATACGCGCCCTGGTTTGGAGGCCGATGCTATTGCTGCAAATGTTGAGATCTGGGATCCTAGTTGACACGGATTCGACAACATCTGTTCTCGTGCGACGCTACAACTGGCGCACGCGGGTGATTGTCAACTAAATTGGATTTTTTTATATTTTTGTAGAACACCAGTCTCTCGCTTCGCAATTTCTCTTTTCCTTTCACTATTCTCTTTTATTTCAGGATTAGATTGATTGATTACTGCACCTCTGTTGCATGATTTGACATGATTTGGATTATGCTCGTGTTATTAGTGGTATATTAACATCTCAAATGTTTCTTTTGGAAAGATTGTTTCTAAATTTCTTACACAATCACTAGATCGGATTTGATAAAGCGTCGGATATATTCATCAGGTATCCTAACAGAAAAACACACATTGATTTACATGATTTGCGTTTTGATACACGTCAAGTGCTTTCCCTAAAGCTCTGTGTCACTCGACTGTGATATTTCGTGACGAGTAGCGTCTCTAGAGACCGACAGTTTGAAGCGCAGGGGGAGCTACAGAGTACAAGCTGTAGCTGTACCCAGTCCCACAGTATCGAAACATTTTTGAGCGCAACCGAGCTCCACAGGAAGATCGTTTAGTGTCATGACTTTCAGCCGTGGTAGAAGCGATCAGGTATCCGGCTTTAAGGGGCGTTATCTAATCTCTTACACTCAAAAAAAGCACGTGCGCATACAAGAGATAAACAATTCATCGAAAGAGCATTTCCAATTCTTTTTAAAACGAGGCATTTCTACCAGACAGCTGCGCTTTCTCGCAAGTGATCAATCACTGTGTGAATTACGTGGGGCACTGCGGTCACATTGGGCGCATTCAAAGCAGGCTAGCAGGTTAATTGCGCGCAAATTACCGGAGTTTCTCGAAAATAAACCCCGGGGGTATTTTAGAGGAAAATGTTGAGGCTCGAAAATGCTATTTCTCGTAAATAAGCCCGGGGCTTATTTTCTAGAAAACCCGGTATCTTTTGAAATTGACACTCGTTAGTGTCGCTAATTGGTCACCGTACACTTACACTTATTACCAGGTATTTACAGTACGAATCCGTCTAACCGGCCGATGTGAGTACAACCGGCTATTTTAATTAAGACCAATTTTTTACCGGCTGTTTTGAGTACAAACGGCTGCTTTCAGCATTTTTACCGGCCGATTTAATAATTACCCAACTATTCACTACATTGCTATGTACTTAAATTCCTCAATGAAGGCTAAATTTACTAGACTCTTCATCGGACGAGTCAGCGACCGCTGCAACGTTGATTTTTATGGTCACTCGGTCTGCAGTCAACGCGGTCTACTCAACTTGTATGCGGTGCTCCGAGTTTAGGTCCGAAGTCTGCGCTCAATGCGCCCGACCGCTCCACGCTCACTGCGCGTCCGTGTCTGGCGACCCTATCTGCTTCTGCGACGAATGCGGTACAGAGACGGTCGAAAATGCGAGAGCTAACCCGGAGTTGCGGCAAAGGGGAGAATACGATGCGCTTGAGGCTGAACTATCCCAGTATTTTATCGGCTCGTCTACTGGGCAGTTTGAATAGTTCGCTATGCTTTAGCTTATCTCATGTACATTTAGTCTGATTTTTTCGGTCTTTACCTGTTTCTATTGCTCAATGTTACTCTCATGCATTCGAGTCTCACATGTTTCTGTGTTTCACCTATTTTTTTCGCTCAATGAATTTTTTACGCGTACTCCGTACTCATAAACTTCAATACAATCGGGTGATGTGGCACTGGTTACGCTTTTATCATAAACTCCTAGACAATCGGGTTGCACGACCACTGCGATGACAAAGTGCCTTGGAAAGTTTAAAGTGCGATGCGGCGAGCGCCAGCAGCGACGACTGTAGCGACCGTAAGCAACAGGTCGAATCGCGCGCGATACCGTAACCTCGCAAAAGGACGCCGACATTTCGTTACAAGACACTAACGCAGTGGCGTTTTTCGAATTCAAACTTCATTTCAAATTTATTGAAATCTGCGAAAGCAAGCGTGGGTCGAAACTTGTGTAAAAAGCTTTTTTTAACTGAAAAATTATTGATTTCGTTATTGTTTCTTGGGGTCATTGACCTAGGGGCGCAGTGATGATGACCGAAGAAGATGAGAAGGGTGGAGAAGCGAGCTTTTTGTACGCCGCTTCTCCATCGCTGCAACGGGAGCAGTTGCGCCCGAGCTTGGCGGCGAGCGTGCAAGACACTCGCGTTAACCTCTTGCACGTCCTCGACGATGACGACGAGAGGGTCAACTCGGGCCCCGCTTCCCCCGCTCATACCGTCCCTCTCGGACCCACCATCTTCGTGCAGCTCTCCGCTTCGGTTCGTTTTTAATTTGTTATATTTGCGGATCGCGGTAGGGTAGAATACGATATAGGATACGTCGAATACCTCAGCGCTGCTACTCTAACTTTGCTTTATATCGCGCTCCACGCCGCCTGTAAATTGATATTTGTGGCGCCAGGCCTGTTCACTTTCTCCCTAATATCTCACTCTCCACAAATCTGCGATTGGCCCTCGCTTTGTAAATACTTCTGTTTACACTGTATCTTTTTTTTTTTGGAGATTCAATCGAATCGCGTAAGAATTGCAGTCATTGCTGTGTTTTTAGAAGGATTCAGCATGGGCTCATCGAATGTCGGACAAGTCGGTCAAAGTGGGCACAAAGTTGTTCATGGTAGAGGACGTATTCGATTGCGAACAAAAGGGCCGTCTGCAGACGTCTGTGGCTCGTCCACTACTATTCGATGTAGTGCACGGCAGCAATGTCACTCTGGTCGACCTATCCAATTCCAATGGCATCGGTATGCTTTACTGTGATACGATTGATAAGGCTTTCGTTGGTTCAGTGGGTGGTGGTGATTCTATCTACTCAAATCTAGATATGTGGTCGATTTCTTCACGCATGCTTACGTTTTCATACAGTTAAAGAAGTACATTGAGGATATATTTTGTATTGCATTCGGTACGATAAGCCAAATTAGACGAAATGAATCTAACCCACTGACTAATTCCCCGCTGCTATCGGGGTGGCCGAGGACTACTGAAAATAGGCAAACTTGTTGCACATCAGTCATAGTTGCAGCTTGAGCTTTCCTCACACAGCCCTCACTCGAACATACAATCATACAGAATGCATTGTAAATTTGCAGGAACTGTCCTATCGACGGTGGAAGCTCTATTCGCGTCGATTCGAAGGAACGTGGACGCCCGAGGGACATTCAAGCCGGTGATGGATCGCAGCGTCAACCGACTGACGGACGACCAGTCTGAAATGGAGCGGGGTATTCGTCGTAAAGTTGTTGGAAATGTGCGTTGTACAGCTTTTCCATCAGTAAAATGAAATCGAGCCGGGCACCGTAGTTGGCAAATTTGAGCTCGCTTTTCGATGTTTGAATACGGGCTTTCTCAAAGAATGATAGTCAGTTTTATGTGCGGATATTGATGTAAAGAAGCGCAATCGACTTTCGAAGTAGTTAACCTGATTTTGTTTATGATTTCCTCGTACTGATCGAAAAATTTCGATTATAAGCGTTTGGTGAGCGGTGACATTTTCAGACCATCGAAGACAGCCTGGCCGATTTGGAGCAGAAAGAGGTCCCGAGTTCGGCGCTCGTCGGCGTCTGTCCATCGCGCTCTTTTTGCGTCTGGTCTTCCGCCGTCGAACTTCATTGGGAACGTGAAACTGTACGCATTCTTTTCTTGCCCATTGCTTTGCAGTTATTATCTGTCTGGTTTCTCTAAGCTTGTCATGTCCAGCTAAAAATAGTATACGGTATATTCCCACAGCCACGAATTGCTGTAGTTCCGCTTTTATACTGAATGTTACTCGTGATAAAATATGGCCGTTGAAAAATTCTCAAAATTAGGGATGAGAGAGGTTTTTTCCCAAAATTGGCATAGTTCTTCGACTGTAGCTGAGCTGCGTTCGTATAGCATTGTACTTACGAATTTCTTCAGGTTGTCGATTTGTTGGAAGTGAACAGCTCCAAACGGCCGTTGTTGCGAGTTGAGGTAGACAAGAAAAACAATGCCTACTTGGCGAATGTCAAGTACGTATTCACTCCCGGAGGCCCGAAAGATGTCGCAGCCGTCCTGGAGACCGCCATGAAGCATTTAATTCGCGAACGCAAAAGGTCAGTACAAAGCGGTCAATAAATGGTCACTCAAATGATCAATATAAACGGTCAGTTAAATGGTCAATAAATGATCACTCAATGGTTAAATAAATGGTCACTTAATGATCAATAAATGGCTAATGAAGGAAGAACTTATTCTCCACCAACTATGCGCCTTTTTCGCCCACCGGTGCGGCTGACTGGTTTTGGTCGTCCTGTGTAGTGGTCGGATCGGATACCATTACTTGTCGGCTGCTCGGGTCGGTGACTGTCTTTGGCGCTTCCCATCTTCCGCCTTATCTGTCGGTGTTTGTCCGGGATCGGCTGATGACCCTTGGTCTCTCTTTAGCTTGGTCGAGATACCATGAGTCATCAGCTAGTTTCGGGTGCTTCGTACCGTCTGTGTGTACTGGTAGGTTTGCGAAGCTCTCCGCTTCTCGCCAAAAGGCGACGAGTACACTAAAAAGTGCGCATTAAGCGACGCAATTAACAGTGAAATAACTGTTGATGAAATCTTGGTAAAGGGGCAGTTACTATGCATGAGCGGTGGAGCAGGGGTCGTATTCACCAATATCAAGATGAGTCGTTTAAGATTACTACTTAATCTGAGTAAGGGGCCCTTGCCATATTTCAAATGGCCCCTAAGATTACAAAAGACATCATAATAGTGGTAAATACGGATCGGGGCCATTTCTGCGTGCAACTCAGTCGCCCTCAAAAAGAAACCTGAATCAGGGTTGTTTGATATCGCGATGATACCTTGCACGAAATTATATTTGCTGGCTAGCAACTGAGCAAAGTTCTATACAGTCAAAACCGGATAAGCGGACATTTTTGGCGAGCCCCGTGTGCGACATTTGTATGCAACCATGACCGCTTAAGCGGACATTTTTCTCTTGCCGGGTCAATGTCCGCTTATCCGGTTTTGACTGTACCAATAAAATTACTGTAGCTGTCTGTCTCACTTGTTCGCGCCGCTCGTGCATTGTATATGTTGCTTAATAGCATAAGCTCTTATACTCCATTGAAGATTTTCAAGTATGGTAGACGTGTTAGCGCTCGTCGCTGGATACGCAAATATGCCCGTTTCAGGATACTGCTGTTCTCGCTTCGTCTTGTTCAGCATTCGCAGTCGAGCGACGCTGGCAGAACCGTTGCTACGAAGCCAGGCCGGTGCGCCGCATCTCACTACTTTCATCCTTTTACTGGAGAGCATATTGTGCATTTTCAGAATTTCCTTTCTTCTCATGACGTCACCGTCACTTTTGCAAAAGTTCCTCTCTGCGGACATCCAGAACCCAACAGCCAAGTTAATATCACTTTTTTTGTTGAAGAACATAACATGTCGAATAATTACTTTCCTCCGATTTATCTCTGAAATGGCGTATCGCTTTGGTTCACTGCGGTAGAAGGGCATGAATGCTTTTCGCATATTGCATGCGAGCCGATCTGGGGGCCTGATCTTCAATTGTATATCAGCAAGTGTTTTAGCTCGAGCAAATTCCGCAAGTTTATGGCCGCGCTGGCTCAAGGACGTGTACATGTGGTGGTCGACTGTTCCGACCTGTCCGTCGATTGTGCGCGACGCGCGCTCGAATTTTGCTCCGAGTCAGTCGCGCATGGCGACGAAAGCGAATTTCCGAAGAACTTTGCGGGCTGTCGAACAATGGCGGCGGTCGAAGATAGCGGCGCGAATGAGCGGACAGTCGATGGGAATGACGCGCCATGCGGGGAAGGCGAGCCCGATGAGTTTGACGATGACAAAGTACTTTTTTTAGTTTTGTGTATTATTCGACGCAGAGAGTGCGTAAATACACTAATAATTGTTTTGTAACGGTATTGCTTAATGTGGTCAGGTTTGACCACTCACGAATTTTTCAGCTCCCCACGTTTTGTACAGGGCAAAAATCACTTATACCGGTCAGAATTTGTTGGTGCCCCTTGTAAGGCTCAAATGATTTCCGCTTTAATAAGGACACCCTCCAATTTATTTCTTATCGATTTGCCTTGAATAGTGTCGTCATTAAAGTTTGAATAATATATGATTTTCACTAATCTGCAGGGCGAAATTTCGTCGGTGGAAGCCGAAGTGGCATACTACAAGAAGAAGGCATGGGATCTGTTCCGGCAACTGCGGGCGGAACAAGACCGGGTGATAGCGATACATCGGTCGGAGAAGGCGTTGCGCACCGAGTGGAACGCGCGCGAGCAGCAGCTGCGGTGCGAAATCGTCGAAGAACTGACGCGCCGCTTTGACCAAATCGAGCAAATCCAAGGGTTAGCTTGTCATTTAATCTCAAAGGGGGATTGTTACTTGATTATATTTTTGGAGTAGAATACGGATAAGTACGGTTGTCTCTTCGACTATGCTTTTCTTTGCGTATTATGAAGAACTAAGTGCAGGGATTGTAATAGGCGGCTTTCGATCAAATCCTAGAGTGCTGCGCGTAACCATATTTCATTCTATTTCTTAATCAGTACTTTTATTTAAAATTGTCGCACCATCGTGAGATGCTTAGACTTAGATTTGAACCATCAATAAAGATGCTAAACATGAGTCCGTATCCATAAACGCTGAAGCCGGGCGGCGAACCTCCATCAAAGTCGTTACCAGTGTCCATCCCTGCTTTACATCAATGGTTGCAGGCAGCAATACCAGGTGGATCTCGACCGCGCCGAGGACCTCGCCGAAGAGCGCATTCGCATTTGGGTCGATGGCACGAAGAAACGATACGAGCAGCAGATTGAACAGATTGAGCGCGCCTATCAGGAGCGCATAGCGGAGCTCGATCGTCGACTCGCTGCTAAGGTTTGTCACCTCGCAATCATTGCTCATTGCTGTCTTTTTGTTGTATCTCGACAATTGAATGTACTTATGCTGTATCTATACAATTCTGAATTAAATAATATCACTTTATCGTATGACTCGAGAGAGACGTGAGGGAATACAAAATATTTGGGTAAATGTTTCGCAATGACAGTGTTACAGTATTACTGTGTTCTTATTGGATATGTCAGTCGTATAAACAGCCCAACACTCTTATTGTCTTTTGCTCAGCGCACTTTTATTTGTCGATTGAACGAATATTTTATGTAGTGTGGCTCACTCAATTGTCTAATGCTATTTTCCTCGTCCATCGCGCCGTTCGTTTCAGATTTCGGAACAGATGGAGATTTCGAGCCGCCGACGACCGTCGGGGTGTCAGTGCGATCAGTTGCGCCAAGAGCTGGAAGATATTAAGCAGCAGCTGGCCGAGAAGGTGGCGTGTTGTTAGCACTATTTAAACAAACTGTCGCCCCCAATGGTCAAGTTACCAGCCGATAAGTCTCGGACCAGGGACAAGCTGTTGGGGATTCCTCCAGTTTTTGAGGGATATTATGAATTTATACTGTAGGGGTATAAATTATTGGGTGGTACTTAATTTGGGTGAAATGGGTGGTCTGGCCGACCACCCGAATTAAATACCACCCAATACAGTCCAGTCATCAATGTCTTTCAATTATCACTGAGTCAGACCGATCGGTCACCCAAATGAAGTACCACCCAATTGGTCGAACGGACCAGTCACCCAAATTAAGTACCACCCAATATTTCTACCCCTACAGTATGTACAGTGAAATTCGTTTGTACCGGTACTTGGGAACGGGCCAAAATTACCGGTAACAATGAATTCTATTGTAATTCAGTTGTGTCTCCTCCGGTTTTCTGGTTATGTTCCCAGTTCATTAGTTCGGGGTCACGCACTTGCCTCGGGGCGTATGCAGAAAGGGTAGGGAAGGTAGAGGGATTCCTTTTCTCGAAGATGATCAAATTTTCCGTGAATAGTGTGCCAGAACAGTGCGATAAGTGTACTGTGACGGTGTTGGGGGTCTCGTTTGTTGACAGCCAGCCGCGCGGCGCTTTTACGCCATGTTTGGCTAATCAATCGTCGCTTCGTAAATATGCGACATTTATGTGCACTTTTCATTGTACGAATTCGCGCCTATTTAGACGAGCGAATGTGAAGATAACCAACAACTGCTGGAAGAGGCGGGCCAGACTTTTAAGCAGCAACAGGAAATAATTGCGCAGCTTAAAGGAGAACGAAGCGGTTTTATCGGTAGGTCTTCCGCTGCCACATGAAGACGCTCCCGCCAGCCTCGCGCTGCGTTCTAACTGCTCATTAATTTGATCGACTGTTGTGATATGACCGACATTTTGACAATGTCATTGAACATGGTACTGAATGCATTATCCATTGCTCCATTGTTTCTAAGCTTTGATCGAGAGACTGGAATTGCTGCAATAATTCAATAAAAGATATGCTTGATGCGTTTCCACGCAGCGCGAGTGTGGGCGAGGAGCGCAGTCGTTTGTGGTGTGGTATTTGGCAGTTTTTTCTTGCAGAGGAGAATGGGGCGTCGACCGATTCCAGGGCATCGAGTCCCACGACGGAAGACTATGATTCTAGGGGATCGAAGGCTAGGGCGCAGGATTCCAGGGAGTCAAGCCCCACGACGAACGAGAAAGAACGCAGCTTGAGTCCTATCTCGGCAGTAATTGCGGAAGCAGTAATTGCGAATCGTTCGTTTTCCTCTGTTCGAACGGGGACGATTTCAGCGTGCCGAATCCCAGCGCGGACGATATCAGCGCGGTCGATTCCTGGAACGTGCGCGGGCTGTCAGTTCCAGGCCTGTGAGCCCCAAGTCGAAGGAGAAGATAATGGAGGAAGTAAAGGCGAAATGTTCGTTTTCCTCTGTTCTTACACATTCGGCTCCCGACGCGATCGTGCGTCGCCACGGCAGCGAATCGAACGCGCATCCGACAATTACTCCCCCCCACACTGCATATGCGCATCGCGTTTCGTACACAGTTCGCGCGTCATTCGCCATGCCCGCGTGTTGTTTTGGTACTCTCAATTAGGTTTTGTCGACTTGCAGATCAGAAGCTCCTCGAATCACCATTGCCAACGCCAAAATTTGTTAAGAGAAGAGAGATTAAAGAAAAAGAAGTTGACGACGAAGACTTTGATGAAGAAGACATGGAAGACGACTTGATCGGTAAAGAGTCGGAATCCTCCGAGCTCAGGGCAGAAATCGCCAAATTAAAGAGCCAGCTCGATGAACAGCATCAACATCCCACCGCCAGCGGCGACGGCGACGGCGGTGGCTTCGAGCTGATCGAGTTGGAGTGCAAAGTGGCCGACTTGGAGACGAGCCTGAAGACAGAGCGGGAGCGCGCCGATGAGCTGCAGCACAAACTCGAGGACGCGTCGAGGCGCGCCGACACTGCCGAAGCGGCTCTGGCCACCGTCGAGGCCGACTCCAGTCGCATTGATGGTCTTGAACAAGAGATTAGCGCCGTCAACGATAGGCTGAAGGAGGCGCAGAAGGCGCTTGAGGACGAGCGCGCAGAAGCCGCAGAGTTGAAGACCGCGCTGGCCGCTGCCAATACCGCCAAGGATGACGCCGTCGCCAACCTCGCTCGTCTCGAAGAGGAGCGCGCCGCTATCGACGAAAAACTCACCGTCGCCAACAACGCCGCCGCTGGCGCGCAAGAGGAACTAACCAAAGTTACCGCCTCCATGGAAGAGCTGAAAAAGACGTCGGCGGCGCTGAAGGAGGAAGTTGAAGCGGCGCGGTCGGAGTTGGAGGCGGAGACGAAGAAGCGAACTGATATGATAAGTGCGCTCAACAGCGAACTGGCGCAGAAGGAGCAATCGGTTGAGGCGGCCGAAAAGGCGCTGAGCGAGACGAAGCGAAACCTGCAAGTGTTGGAGGCGAAGCTGCAGTCGTCCGTTGACATCCTCGCCGAGAAGACCAAAGAGAACGATGGCGCCAAAAAGACTGTCGCCGATCTCGAGCGTCAACTGACCGCCGCCGCTACGGAAAAACAAGCGGCGCTCGATCGAGTTGAGAATGGCTCAAAGGAGCTGACTGCAAAGATCGCTGCCTTTGACGGCGAAAAGACTGCCTCCGAAAAACTGATGCAAGAACTCAAGGAACAGATTAAAAGCAAGGAGCAGGCTGTGGCTGATACAATGCGACAGATGAACGACGTCCAGCGAGAGCTGGTCGACGCCAAGACCAGCTGCGTCGAACTCAAGGTCTGGCTTGTTTCCTATCTTTACTCGCGGGTTCGTGCGAAATTTAGCCCCCTCTCTCATAACCCAAGTATTGTTTTCTATTTGAACGCGAGAACCAAAAGTGTAGAAAAAGAGAAAAGACGGAGCACCCTTAAATTTATGCGACTTGTGAAATTTTGAAAGTCTTGTAAATATATGCAAATTTTGGAAATCCTGGAAACGCCTGACGATTGTATCGCTCTTTCAGAAAGAAAAGCTCGCTTTGAATGACTCTTTAACGGAACAGAGGAACACAGTCGAACGGCTGAAGACGGCCAACACTGATTGGACGCGAGAAAAAGAAGTGCTCGTGTCACAGCGCAACGCAATCGATCTTCAACTGAAGCAGACGACCGCCATGCTCGAAAAAGAGCGGGCCCAGCTGGCAAACATTCAGAAAGGTTGGTCTTCTGCCATCTGGGATTGTATTTATCATTGTAGCGAGGAGATGTAGGGGTTTATTGGAGGCGTAATTTAATGATTAGTTCCCCTACCGACTTGAGTTAACACTCAAAATTTGACGATCAGGAGCAAGAAATCATAGATTGAATAGGGCAAATTGCTTCGAAGTCGATAGCACTTCTTTCTATCAATTTGCGCACGCAAAAATTAAGAAACGACTATCTTTTTTTGAGAAAAATAGTATTCAAGCGCCGAAAAGCGAGCTCACCGTTATCAACTATGATATTTAGCGAGATTTCCTATTACTGAGAGAAAAATCGACTACTTTGTCCCCCCAACCCAACTTAAAAATGGTCAATGCTGCCCGCTGTCTTGTACGACGCAAACTTTTTCAGAAAACTCCGCGACCAAGCAATCAGTTATTCAGTATCAGGCGAGCGTGCAGGAACTATCATCTGTGCAGCAAAAGTTCGATAAAGTGCTCGCTGAATCCAAGTTGGTCATTTTCTCCTATTCCATTCTTCATTAGCTCTTTTTGCCTCATTGAAGGGCTCATGCCTTTTTGCCGTTACAATATCGAAATTTTTTGGTCAATGAGAGGAAAACCACGTTTTGATCTCGCGACGAAAAGGCTCACGAGCGCAGCTGATTTTGTCATTAAGCGAGAAACTATTAGAGAAAAAATTCAAACGCTGCTTTTGCAATTAAACAATATTGCATCTTTCCATTTATACACTGAAAACAATAATATTTACAAATTCATTCTTTCATATCCAAGCCTGTTTCAAGTGATCTATCGCACAGTCAGCCTGAACTTAATAGAATTAGTCCCATGTCGATATATATGTACGCAGTACCTGTGTCGTTCTATGCATATTAAAATATTCGCTTGGCCGAGTTATTACTAACGAAGAAATGTTAATTATAGAGAGCGCGAAGCGAACTACGCCAAGGAGAAGGACCAGCTTGGAAAGGTTCTGCAGCAGACGCAAACCGAACTGATGACCATCAATGCGGAGAAGAAGCGCATCGAACAGGATCTTCATCTATTCAAAACTCGTAATTACATTTATATTTTAATCGATTTATTCACATTCACTTGTTCAAGCGTTATTACTAGCGAAGTCGCGTTTATGCTTGTGCTCGAAGTTTTTCCATGAGTTTGACGATAAGCTCAGTTTTCGGTCTCACCGTGAAAAGGCTTATTTACGAATTGGCACGCTTGCAATGCTTTCACGTCTCCTCTCAGCGCGGAAGACTGATTTCCTTAGCAACTAAATTTTCTGCTCAGTAGAGTGAATTCAACTATGAGTAGTGAAGCCATAAATTCAGAGTATAGCCGAAATAAGCAAAACGAATAGAGTAGATTAAGATGAGTGTTTAAATATCTCGTTGTAAATATTGCAGGCGAAATGGAGCGCATAAAGAACATGGAAGGCGAGTTCCGAAAAGCGCACGAGTCGCTCGAGGCGCAGCTGCAAGGGCTGCGAGGACAGCTGAAGCACGCGCAAGAAGAAGTGCGCATCCACCAGCAGAAGAAGGCCCAGGTCGAAACTCAGCTGGAGGCGTCACGCGAGCGCGAAAGTCGCCTATCGTCGTCGGTCGCCGAATCGAACCGGCTGAAATTGGACAACGAAGCTCTGGTGAGTGACGGTTTGGGGGGAAGATGTGGTTTTTATGCCTTTTGATTTTCATTCTGATTTTCGCTTTGAAATGCATTTTGATTTGAACTTTCATTTGCAGTGTCGCGACGTGAAGGAGCTGCGTGCCGAAGTTGAAGCGCTCAAAACCGCCAAAGCTAAGGCGAGCTTTTATGTTTATATTTGCACAATTTCTGTCTGTTTCTACTCGCATTTTTCAATCAGTTGGAAGAAGCCCCTTTGCTTGCAGTAATTAGCGCGCTTTTCTCGGCGAAAGCTCACTTTCTCCAAGAATCATCATCGTTTCTTAGTTGCCAAATGTATTTGAGCTCAATACCAGAAAAACTGATCTTTTCATCGTTTATGCAATAATGCATACGACTTGAAGACTTGGCATTTCAGCTAGAGAAGGTGCTTGATGTTGCCAAAGATCACCAAGAAGTAGCGACTACTGCTCAAGCGACGTCGTCTGCAAGCGTCAAGCCAACACCTCCGAAACGTGCCAAGAAATCTCCCATCGATACTGAGGTAAGTATTGTACATCGTGCTCAAGGTATAGTCGTCCACACCGATACGAGATCTGCACGCTAATTCTCAAGCTTGTGGCGAATAAATCGAAAATTTGCACGACCAGCGTCAAGCAATAAATAGAGTGATTTGTGCGAGCAGTGCAAACTAATTAATTTATTCGCCAAACGCGTAAGAATTCGTCGCGCGCAGGTATCGTCATAATGTGGAGGACACTATAATATTGCTTAATAAAATGTTATAACATCTATGAGGTTAATAATTCTGTTATGTAACCCTCAGCTCAGTACGAACAATTGTAATATACTGACATACAGTACGAAAATAATTCGTTGTAGGACGCTCGCCCGGAGCAGAGCATCGAGATCTCGCGCATGGCGGATAGCAAGAAGACGCTCGTGTCATCGCCGAAGAAGGGGAAGAAGAGAGCGAGCCCAGACGTAAGCTTTAGTGAATCGTCATTCTCTTTTCTTCATTATTGTTCTTTTCGCTGCAGACCGACTCGGCGATGAGCGGAGCTGATGACCGCGAAAGTGAGCAGATGACCGAAGACGTCAAACAGACGCCCAAGACGAAGGGACGGCCGACTAATCAGAAGAAGGCGGCGGCGTCCACTGTCCGTCGCACGGGCAAAGACAAGAAGGTAACCTTGCACATTTCATATTTTTGTTATATGGGCCTCTCATCATGATATGCCTATTCGAACTGAACCGAACGACTCAAAACACATGGCACACATTTAAAACGCATACACGAACAACAATGATTTCGTAGCATACATCGGACAGAACGGTTACGGTATCCCTGAGCTGGGCGCCGATTACCCTTACTTTTTCATGTTAAGCACGTGACCTTGTATTCGTGTCCATCGCCGCAAGCAATCATTGCACGTCTTGCAGATACCCGAGTCGAGCGCCGGACATGCGAAAGCCGATCCAGGTATGCCGGCTACCAATCAGGCCATTCGGACGCCGATCGATTCGGCCGTCACCCCCGCTCGCAAGCGAACCGCCGCCAAAGCCAACGCCACCGCAGTGGACGAAG
>NIUQ01000631.1:0-44350 GCA_002796945.1 Plectus sambesii | reverse complement strand
AACGATTTTAGGCGCATGGACGGCGACTGATGCGGGCATTGGAGCGGGCGTCGATTCCTACTTCGAGTACCTGGCCAAGAGCGCCATTCTTTTCCAAAAGCCCGAACTCATGCGACAATTTAATGGTACCCCTTAATTTTTTAAAAGAATAGTGTAGGTGTTTTAGGCAAGTGCCATATCGGATAAATAAACAAAAAATCATTTTGCACGAACTTCAGGCATAAGAAGTGTTTGAATTTTGATGTTTGCAATAAGAGAATACCATGACAAACCGGATAAGTGCACATCGACCGGGCACGAAAATTTTGTGCACTCATCCGATCATGATTCAATACAAAAGTTGCACACGGGGCTTGCAAAAATGTGCACTTATCCGGTTTTGACTGTATCATGAAAAACCTAAAAATTATCTCATGTTGCACTTATTGAGCAAATTTTTTCAGAATTTGTGTCTGCAATCGATCAATGGGTGCGGAAGGAGGATTGGTTCATGTGGGTTACGATGACCAAAGGACAAGTATCTCTGCCTATATTTCAATCACTCGAAGCCTTTTGGCCTGGCGTTCTGGTACGTCTGTTTGCGGTTTGATTGTGTGCATAAGTAACAGGATACTCTTTTGGGTGTCGAGTACGTGTCATTATGATCAAAATCATCTTTTGTTTTCAGGCGCTAGTCGGCGACGTTGATTCGGCCACTAGAATTCTACTTTCTTATCAGCAGATTTTGAAGCAATATGGATTTCTGCCCGAATTCTATAATATTCCAAATCAGGAAGCGGTAAGTGACACCCTTTCATAATTAATTTCTAAATATTTTGATATGTTTATTTTGCATTCTATTTCGTCTAACTAGCGTCTTTTATTGAATGTAGAAATGAAAAAAACTGAATTTAGTAATGACGAATTTTAACCGTAGACCATATACTGAAATAAAAATGGTATATGTATTATTCCTTTAATGGACAATAATCCTAGCCTTTTGTAGGTGCACAAGAGATCCGGCTATCCGTTGCGTCCCGAATTCGCGGAAAGTCTCATGTATCTGTACAGATCGACGGAAGATCCTCAGTTTCTGCAGTTAGCCGCCGAGATGGTCGAAGCTATCGAGCATAGCAGCAGAACTGAGTGCGGCTATGCCACCATCGTTAATGTTAAGGATCATACCATTGAAGACAGGTACTTTCTTTCTCTTTTATCTGCCTACATTTAACATCAAACCAAAGTAAAACACTGTATTCTTGTTCAACATGAGACAAATGAAATTGAGCACAATTTAATTGTAAAATCGGTGGAAACCATTCTCGGTGAGTGTAGATGTCGCGTCGGGACCGTCGTACTGGGGAGAGGCGCGAATAGTAGTCGAATTAACACCAACTACGTTTTGACCTGCGGTGAATAAAATTTTCAAGTCAGACTCTGTGACAAGTTCACATAATTTATTCATTGTTTTTATCTCTTTTAACTATTGATGTAAAGGATTTAATTACAGGATGGAGTCATTCTTCCTGGCGGAGACAACCAAGTACTTGTATTTAATATTTGATCCTGAAAATTTCATTCACAACGATGGAGAAACGGCAAGAGAAGTGGAAACGCCGAACGGAAAGTGCATTGTTGAAGGTTTGTTGGTATTTTTATAGAGCTCCTGTCATCATAATTTATCATTCTTGCATTCCATTTCTACATCTTTACGTTAATTAGAAGTAGGGTTTGAACGGGAAATCCTCCCGTCCCGAAAACGGGGATATCCCGTGAGTTTTTCCCCCGTAATTTCCCCTTTTTCCATCCCGTGCATTATCCCCCCGTGGCACATCCTTCCCCGTGATTGGAAATCCCGTGCAAATAGCTCCCCGTCCCCGTAGTATTTCTTCCCCCTCCCGCTAACCCTAATTAGAACGCTAGTTTGATGTAAACTAAATGCAAGGATTGCAAAATTGAATGAAAGAGTGACGAATTAAGATAATAGGTGGAGTAAACTGAAATTAAAAATATATTCTTCCAGCCGGTGGCTACATCTTCAACACTGAAGCGCACCCCTTGGACCCGGGCATGATCTACTGCTGCAGCGCGAAGAAGCATAAAGACGCAGCGATGATTCAGCAGTTTGAAGACAATATCGACCTAGTGCAGATGCTCGGGCTGGGAGAGGATGCGGACTTGTTACGCGGCGACGTGCTCAACGATTTGGTCAGGATTGAGTCATTTTGTTCTTGCTTCCTCTTATGTAGACGCGGTGCACGGAATTTACCGCGCCTACCGTAAACTTTTTTGACAAGCGCTAAATGCAGCCAGTGATTGCAAGCGCCGTAAAGGAATAGAATACTGAAAATAATTGGGAAATGACCATTCATTACGCATGCAGTTCTGTCATTATACTGGTTTTATAAAATGAATAATTCCACTTTTGCTAAAGCACACGATAGGAAAGTGACCCAATATGTTTGATTAAAATTTGCCGATTAGTAACAAGAAATTTTCGATTAAATCAGACAAACTGCTTCGGGAGTCGATAGCGCATCTTTCTATTTTTATTTACGTGCCTAAAAGCTAAAAAAGACTCATTCTTGGTAAAAAAAACGATATTTTCGCACTGAAAATCGAGGCAATCTTTGCCAGCTACAATGTCTGGCGAGACCTCTTGTTACTGATCACAAAATATTTGATTATGTTTCATATTGTTTTTTCTTCAGACTGACTTGCCGTCAGAGACGCTGGAGCTGCTCTCGGGCCAGAATCATAACGGCGGGGCATACAGCAGTCGCCATTCTTTCGAAGATGACGATATCGGATTCGAAATTGATGAGGTAGCGGTGGATTAAAATATTTGAGCGCGCAGAGTATGAATGTTCGACTGAATTAACAATAAAGGTCTTTTTCTTTGTTAACAAATAGCAAAACGTACTTACTAATAGGTGATTGTGCTTGTATTCTGCCGTTGTCTCGAGTAGTCGCTTGTTCTTTTCCTAAACTCCGTCTTTACTATAATACACACCATCTCCAGTCTCTCTTTATAGTGTTCATAACTCGAAGAAGCCACTCAAATTTGCCAGCACTTTTTTATCTTTAGATTTCGACCATGAGCATTCGAAATAATCAGAAATTCAGCAAAAGGCGCGTGTTAATTAAATAGTATTTGCAGGGAAGCGGACGTGGAGCGCCAGCAGGACGTTCCCCTTCGGCTGATGAAACTTCGCGAGAAGACGATGATTATGGGGAAGGCGATGGACAAAGGAAGGGGACAAATGGCATCGGTGTCGACGCCGCCAAGCAACTCATCCCTCCTCCTGTGCAGCCTTCTGTCGGTCCCACCAAGCGTAACAACGCCGAACTTGATCAGCAGGTCATTCCTTTTCTTTTAATTACAGGGTTTTTCATTACACAACATCATTTACTGTTACTCGTCATTCTTGCGTTATATTTCGTCAAACTAGCGTTGTAATTGAATGCAGAGAAGACGATATTGAACGTGAAAGTTAAGTAATAGGATGTAAGAGGGAAAAATTATGATGAAGTGCGGTGTGATTCGTCAATCTTGCATTCGATTAGTACTCTATAGGGGAAATTTTTCACTGAGTAACGGCAAAACAGTCTTTCTTGAGACTTTCCTTGACGTGCCGCGTGCTAAAGATAGGCTAAATCTGGCGTTCTACGGTATTCGGTCTCGACGCTCGTTACTGATTGAAAAATTTCCCCTATAATTTGACAATACCGAAAAAAAGATTGCAGGTGAAAGCAATCTTGGCGGAAGCGATTCTGCGGGCGGGAGATAAAAAGAAGCCAAATCCAGGGGGTGCTGGATCGGACAAGAAGCCGACGGAGAAGTTGGCGAAGACGCTGGTTCAGGCGCTGAACAGCATGATGGACGAGTGGAATGGATTGGTCGGCGCGACGAAGCAACTCGATCGCCTCTCACTTGGGACCGTCTGGAGTTCCGATGCTGATGAGTCATACGGCGCCGATCTCGTCGCGCCTTGCAATGGATGCTGCAGGTATGCTTATATATCGTATTTATTCGAATAATACGACAGTCTCTTATAGTACAACAGGGTAGAGAGGGATCGAAAAATAGTACGACATGTCGTATTATTAAAATAAATACGGTACGACCGGTCTGTCCGTTTGTTGATACGTACTGAGGAGAGTTAAGTTACTAAGCTGTCCTTCCTGTTTCGCTCAATCGGTGGAAGTACTTATTCTTTTTTATTGATAGGGGTTTTTTGACGCATTTTTACAGTATAGCAACATCTTCCCTCCCTAATATATTAATTTTACTAGCATAAGATAAAAGAATGCATAATGAGTTTTGACGTAAATGAAAGTAAAATGACTTCAAAAATCGAATTTAAGATTTAGATTCATTTAATTATATTGAAAAACGAAAAAGACCAGCATAAATGCTTATTGAAACACGTTTGCAACATTAATATTGCAGGCGACTGGATGCAGTGACGCAGTCAACATCGCTGCGGCGTATGTTATCCGCCATGTACGGAAAGCACATCTACCCGAAACTCGGCATTCGCTTCTACCTCGGGCCAATCTGCATGGAGCGAGATAAGCCTCCAGTCCGAGCAGCGAACGATGAGTACATGAATGAACATCCTAATATCACCGCGTTGGAGGACGATGATGACAACCAGGTTGGTGGCATACCATTTACGGTCATTTTTTACACACTGAGACTGGTGGCTTTACAATACTGCACACGTAGTGAGACTAATAAAGTTGCCACAATTGTTCTGCCGTTCAGTTGATCGAGCATTAAATGCACATTATGCACCTTAAAAATGCATTGCTGCCATTAAAAAACAGTACACCAGCCTGTAGATTTATGGTCAAAATTTCTTAGTAATAGAAAGCCGCAAAGAAAGAAAATTGTAGCACGAATAGTGTGGAAAACTAAATTAAACATGTTCGCTGTTGCGTTCACATTAATAACATTTATCGCTACGATACCAACACTTAATTTCTTCTTACTGACTAAAGAATGACGATAAAACTCGGTATTGCAGACGGATGGCGTTGATCGATTACAAATTGGCTCCTTCCGATATAGAGATTTGGCGAGAAGGCAGTACGAGTTGTTGACGTGTCCTGCATCGTCATTCCATACGAGATTCACTGGACTCGGTCAGGTTGCGTTGCCGGTGACAAAAGTTGGGTAGTCCAAATTGTGCTACATAGTGAACAGGACTCTTAGCTCATTGCATATTTGTTATTAATTTGAAGATATTGGTCCGTACCGTCGTTGGAATAGTTGGAATCTTCATCCGTGGCCGAACTTGTATCCCACCGAAATAAAATGTCGCCTGATTAACGTTAAATGCAGCAAGTGATTATTGCGCGCCACCAATGCGTTGTTATTATTTAAAGATGACAACGCACAGCTTTAGAAACAATGGGGGTGTAAAATTCGTTTGCTGCACTTGGCACTCGTCAAGGGAAGGTTTAAGATTAATGGGGGTGCAAGTTTTAAGCACCAAATTTTTTATTTTCAAAAGTGAATTTTTATTATGGGTTGGCCTAAAATTCAACTTTCTTCGCAGAGATATCTGAACTGAAGCCTCCTTGTACCGTTGATGTCCGCATTGTGCGCCACTGCACTACTTTCTGACTATGCTCATTCGATTCTGTGATATAATGTTGTATAAGGGCGTCACGTCGTTGTATCGTCGTCGGCTTGTCTGTTAAGGGTTGCCTTCAGTGCTGTTTGTTGTACGTTTGTGGTTTTTACTGTTGTCGCTTTGAAATTTTATAAAACGGTTATTTTGACTTGCGTTTACGGTGACAAAGTATAATAACGAAGGTAAACGTATGAAAGTGAATGTTGTGCTGCAAGTCATCATTCAGACTTAATAACGTTCATAAGGTTAGAAGTTTTGATATCAGAAGTATGGCTGGACCCACTACACTGCTTTCTTATGCACTTTTGAACCATTCAAGATGGCTTAACCGGCAGTTAGTGCNTGAGGTTAGAAGTTTTGATATCAGAAGTATGGCTGGACCCACTACACTGCTTTCTTATACACTTTTGAACCATTCAGGATGGCTTAACCGGCAGTTAGTGCGTCGACCCGGGCAAGTAAATATCTCACTCCCATGGCGTATATCTGCTGTGGTTGCAGAAACGTACGTGCGCTTTGCATGGTGAAGTGACGAGTACCGCCACTAAATCATTTGATGCGGCGTAAAGGTCTAAGGGCAAGGGGGCATAGGTTGTCGTCGACAGATATTTTGCATTCAAAAGGGTGGTGCAGGCAGAAGAGTGCGTCCGGGATAGATTGTAAACGGCGCGGCGGACTTCCGCGATAAGGGCACATTTGAATGTCACACTATGACGTCATACACGTGCGCGCCGCGTACCCATTGGTCGACGGAGGCGGAGAGGAGAAATGCCAACTCACCCGGCCAATCGATACACGTCATTCAATTCACGCTCAGTCCCGAACGGTTGCATCAGCTTTTCTCTCTGTCGTTCAGCAAATCAACGCTACTTTAAATTCACGTCGCCGTTCGATTACTTTGATAAAGTCAAGTGTACCGCTGTTACGTCTGACTAATACTTACAAGCTGCTGAACGAGTTCGTCGAACTTATTCGCTCATCGCAATCGTCACCGTCCGTCCATTGCATTGCATCTGCTACATATCGCTGAAACGGTATGAACCAAGGAAATGCTTAGGCTTAGATCATTGAACTGCCGCCTTGAAACACTGAAAGCGCCATTGAATCGCGTAGAGTGCCGACACCAGAGTAGCTTACACTTTTCCCGTAAAGCTAAAGGCTACGTATGACATCACCTGTGTACGAATGTGGGTGGGCGGGGGAAGCGAGGTAATGATATTGCGCGTATGATTCCCCCAAGAAGTTTGCGCAATTGCGAATCGTTCCTCCACGCGNACCTGTGTACGAATGTGGGTGGACGGGGGAAGCGAGGTAATGATATTGCGCGTATGATTCCCCCAAGAAGTTTGCGCAATTGCGAATCGTTCCTCCACGCGGGCAGAAATAAGCAACAGTGGGAAATAACAGCTGTAGACACATAATCAAAGTTCTGAAACGGATTTCTGAAGATGTCCATCTTGAATGAAATGGCTTTGACATGAGAGTGCCTCTAAGTCTCATCAAGAGTTAAAGGCGCATTGTTCAGAATTAAAAACTGAAGAAAATGTTCCACTCCGATGACTCCGCCGCTCTTTTCGCCGCCGTGGACGCCGACTTTGCCGACTTCTCTGCCGACTTCTCCGCTCCTCTGACCGCGTTCGATCTGGGCCTCCAGCAGTCGGATCAGTGCTTTAATAGAAGCAATCAGGGCGTTTGGCAATGTTCCAACTGCTCCGCCTTCAACGTCCGGGTATGCACTATTTCTGAATATTTTAAGCGATTCTTTAATTATCTAAATGGAGTATGATTGATTATGTTATAGAGTAGAATCTAAGTACAAGAAAATGCATAAATGCAAAATTCCCTTTAAAAGCTGCACTAATCAACTGAGGTCGTATTCAGTAACGCGCCGTAGTGCGCGCGGCGTGCATTGCTGTGTATCTCTTAATACAATTGGAGTGCACGCCGGTTGCACTCCGTCGCGTTACTGAATACGCCCTCTGCTGACATCATAACTACCGTAGTCTCCCATGTTCAGCGATTCACCGTCCATTTGCATTGTCTCTATATATTATCATAACGCTTCCAATTTTTAGTTTATGTAAATGAATAATTAATATAATATGCAAAATAACATTTAATGATAAATATTAAATATATTATTGCAGGCCTCTCAGCGTTTTGTTCGCTGCCCCGACGACGGCCTCAAGTCGTGCGTTAAGCGGGCCGACAGCGTTTTGTCCGGCTTTGGAGAGGCCTCTCCGTCCAGTGTTCCGAGTGACAACGCCTCCATGTGCTGCGTTATGCGCCACTGCGTACGTGAATAATTCTATAATTTCATTGTTCTATTTATTAATTCCTTATTGATAATTGCTTTGATGATTAAGAAGCAAAACTTAGCTGTTCTATTATGGTCATTTCAATAAGGTGATACAGTCGACTCTCGATAGAACGGCACCCCTCGGGACCGGCCCCAGCTGACGTTATATCAAGAGTGACGTTATATCGAGGGTCATTTTGCCTTAATTTCTTCCAGGGCCAACCAAATCGGGCCCAACCAAGGTGACGTTATATCGTGAGTGACGTTATATCGGAGTGCCGTTATATCGAGAGTCAACTGTACAAGGCATCGTTCAAAATTTTCTTAATTCAATTTCGAAAAGTGGTGAAAATTTGCATATGTTGACAAAAATTTGCATACAGTATGCGCTCTTTTTAGGCCTGCGGACATTCCGTTCATAGCGGCCTCGGATGCCGTGTTATTCGACGAGACGCTGCCTCACAGTGCGATCTTCTCACCGACACCGGCCTCGAGTGTTTTGAAACCGTGAGTTTTTCGATTCAATTTAGCCTTTATTTAAAGTATTCAACTAGCTACTTATCCAATCTGTGTCTATCACTCGAAATGCGCGATATTTCGCTAAAAATTCATTTAAATTAAATTTTGACAATCAATCTCAGCATTTTATTAATTGTTACTTTGCGAAGAATTTATTTATTTATGGCAACAACTAAAACACGCAATCTCGTTGTCTTGGGCTCTCGTTGCATTGTAAAAATTTATGTAAAAATTGTAATAAATAGAACAATTTATCTGCGACATCTCCTAAGTATTAATAGAACAAACATCCCTTCGCCCTTAATTAATTTTGATCCGGCGCGTTTGCATTCCACGGCATGAATGCATTCCTCCTATGGCGTCGGTCTGAACTGTGCCGAACGGCCTGACTGCAAAATGTGGTAACACGCAGTGATTGCCACGGCCGGCACGGTTAGAGTTCTTCATCTTTTGGAATTTGTTCTATCGGTACATAGGGGACCGTCAAATTTTTATTAATATACCATTTCCCCTTAAATAAGGAACTTCCAAACCATGTCGAATGCTTTCCAAATCAAAAAGGACATTTTTCTTATTAATATGACTATGAAAATGTCCTTTTTGATTTGGAAAATATCCTGATTGGTTTGGAAAATGTCCTTATTAAAGTGGAAATGTCATATAAGCAAAATTGATTGTATGGGAAGATATGCTCTGGGATCGGTCAAATTTAATTGTAAACATACAAAAGGTGTAAACGAAGTCACTATAATTCTAACGCCGATCCAGATCCGACCAATAGCCCCTCTGTATGGACCGAGTTTGTGTTGGGGGATAGTATGCGTCCCCTTCCCTGAATCGAATCGGATCTCACGCAGCCCTGAACCAGGCCAATATTGGTCAAATGCATGACTGCAGCAACACTATAATTTGTGAACAATTGCAAACAATATAGGACGTGTTTATGCCAACAAAACAGCGCGTTTGGCAGCGTGTTAAGCAGGGTATCTTCTGCTAACACATGCTATCAANTTTTGAACAATTGCAAACAATATAGGACGTGTTTATGCCAACAAAACAGCGCGTTTGGCAGCGTGTTAAGCAGGGTATCTTCTGCTAACACATGCTATCAATCTGAATACCAAGTATCCGTTTAAGACGAAGGGGTGTTGTTATCATCTGGTGTTTGTGAAAGTAACGGAAGTACGTAGCGCGTATCACGCCCTGTTTTGCAACTAGGAACAGAAGATAACAGCAAGCGCAGAATTGAAATTTTACAGTGGGTATTAGGAACAGAGGTTTCGTTGATAGCGGTCAAGTGTGGCCAGTTACGAATTTTCGATCTTTATTTTGTATAGTAATCATTGATAACGTAATCGCTTATGCCGGTTAAAATTCGCAAGTACCCCATTTACCGGTATAAACAATTTCCACTATATTTCATCTGGCGTTATTTATTGGCAATATAATTNTAATCATTGATAACGGTAATCGCTTATGCCGGTTAAAATTCGCAAGTACCCCATTTACCGGTATAAACAATTTCCACTATATTTCATCTGGCGTTATTTATTGGCAATATAATTATTTTCAGTGTGCCAGCGAGCAATGAAGTTCCATCGTCGCCCGACTATTCGTCGAGCGATTTGCATCACAGTTCACTCTCCCCTACTGTACATAGCTCATTATACTTTGACGACGACGACGCGCAAGATTTATATATAAAGTCCGTGTTGGGATTCAGCGAGAAGACGCCTGAAATTGACTCGGCGCTCTCTTCGCCGGTCGACTTGAATGAAATAGGTGAGATGTTTTTGCTCATTTTCGCGTTATTTTTTAGATATTTTAACTATCATACTTTTATTCAACCCTGCTGAATTGAAAGGGGAACTGCGGTCACCTCTAGCTGAAAGCAATATATGGTATATTGTTTTTAGCTACCTATGCCAGGAAGGCTGCAAATTTTATGTTAATATTGTAATAAATCTAAATAAACCAACACATGTTCACCAGTATGTGCTCAGTTAATGCTAACTGTCGCTTAACATAAAAATAATATTTAAAAAATTTAGGCCGCGAACTGGATAAATGGTTCGAGAAGGACATCGATTTTGGCGCGCTGGTGGAGGATAACGGTTCATCACAATTATCGCCGCAAGAATCGTTCGCGGCCGTGCCCTCCCCGGCGCAGATCTTTGACGAAATTGTCAGCGAGTGTCAGTTGATAGAGCGCCGCTCGAACCCGAGCAGTCCGACTTACGATGCGCCGGAATCGGCTGCTCACTTTGTAAGTTATTCTATCGTTATAATGTGTGAATAAAGAGGGAGGAATCGATCTAACTTTATATCGGGAGAGATTCCGGCCTGAAAGAAGTGATCATATAAATTTTAGGATAAGCATTTCCCAATGATACGTTACGTTATAATGCATTCGTGCTTTAAATTATTTGAGATTTGAAATTAGAATAAATCACTAGCCGACCCTGTAAAATACGTCTATCAGTACATTTCTTTGCTTTATGCGACAATCAATAACCTAAGAGGAAATATCGTTTATGTTTTGATGATGTAAAGCGAGCGCTGCAATTGGTACATTTCAGAGCCCAAAATCGGACTACGCTCAGGCGGCATTCCTCGAAGATCACTACTACACTTCGGCGTGCGCGCCGCCCTCTGTGGAACCATTTCAGTTTTCCGCACCATCGGCGTCTCCAGCGCCATCGGCCTCTTCAGCGTCGTCAAAGCGAAAGCGCGCCGCTGGCATTTCCCTCGCCGAACTGTCCGCCGATGAACTCACCGAGCGCAAAAGGCAGCAGAACAGGTGTGTCAGTGTGAACTCAAGATGATATTTGGTCGGCTTCATATCGCGTATTTTAACAGAGTTGTCCCATGCATATGTTTTCTAGCATTAAGTTTTATACGACTTTACTTAAGTACGATTTTAGTTGAAGCACGCGATAGGAAATCGACCAAATTTATCTATGCTCAAAATTTTCGATCGGTAACAAAAAATCTCGTCATACGTTATAGTTCGCAAAGATGAGTTTGCTTTTTTGTGCGAAAACATCGTTTTCACCAAGAATGATAGTCGTTTCTTGGATTTTTACACGCGTAAATTGATTTAAAGAAGCACTATCGCTTTTTAAAGGAGTGCCTTATTCAAAAGAAGAGTTCTTGTTATTGATTGGCAAATTTTGACTATACCATATTTTTTCTTTACTTAGACATTCTTTATTGCCGTAATTGCAGGGAGGCCGCGTTGAGGTACAGGAAGAAGCAGAAGACCAACTTTGATTCGGCGAAGGAGGAGGTGTCTCAGTTGGAAGAGAGAAACGCGGATCTGATAAGTCAGGCGGCCGATTTGGAGTCGAAAATTGCCACTCTCCGACAATTAATATTCGACCGCGTGCTGGATGGCAAGGGATCTGTACCCCAGTGAAGCGGATTGCTTTTTGATTGCTATAGTGGATACTGCTTAAGCGCACATCGATCCCACAAGAAATTATTTGCACTTTATCTGTATTTTCTGCACATCTGCTTATTGCTTTCTTTATATGCTTTGTTTCGTGCATTCAGTGTCGTTTCTATAAAAATGTGGTGTTACTCTTTGCTCTGTTATCTACTATCTGTAGTCTCCGTTTTGTGTGCATGATTTGTTTGTCGTAGTTTGCGTTTGTTATTCGAAACGCGTTTCTACCTGCGTCTTAAATATTATGGGAAAGCCGCGCTGTGTTGCAATAAACTGTCGTCGTCGTCGTCGTTAAATGCCAACAGACACGGACAAACTGCCCGTTTTGTAGAAAAATACCATACGGGCAGCATTATACCAGCTCGATCCCGACACGATATATTGATCACTATACTAAATTCCAATACACGATAAGTCGCACGAGGTGCATACTATTCGAGCTCTTCGCTCAGCTGCTGCAGCAGATTGCGATTTTTAAAAGTTTAAAAACTGGACATTTTCTTACCAGTCATGCGCACGATATCGTGGTGTAAAGGACTGCTGTTATACCTACAATTGGTTACTCGAACAGCGCCGGTATTTCGAATACGGTAGTTTTGTACAAAGCGGCGATTCGTGCAATTTAGAGAGGGAGTATCTCGTCCGGCCGCGCTCGCCATCAACTAGAACATCTCTTGCGGATGCTGTTGCAGGACTGCGGCGATCGCCTAATGACGTCAAACGGTCGATCCGTCGATCCTCGATCACTTTAGAGGTCGCCCAATCGCTGCCAATGCGAGTAACAAGGCGCGCATTTTTTCAGCGTATGTTCGACCTCATCGCTGGCCTAAAAACACTTTCTTTTATGACGTGCCTGTTTCGTGTCGCGCACTCCAGATCAGTTTAAGTTCCGTGGATGTTAATTTTTAATGCAATTTTAATGCAAAGAGAACAGAGCCACAGTATCTTTTTCTTTGCAAAGTGCTCAATGATGCAGCAATAGATATCACGCAAATTTAGTGTCAGCTCTCATAGGCATCAAGGGAGAGCAAATCTCCTCGACTTGCACGAATAATGCTATACACACTAAATATACTCTAACATTGAGATTGTACGACTAGCTAAGGTACACGATAAGAAATCGCACTAATGTATTGATATGATTGAAGAAACATTAGACAGGAGATCATCATAAGGACACTCTCCTTCGAGCTTTGAATCTTTTGAGATGCAATCATTATAGCAGTAGTGTGCCTGCAGAAACAATCGTACGTAGACTGATTATCATGCTCGCTATATGACTCATTTTGTCGAAATTGTGGACGTGGCTAGCCATCCGACAGTCACCTTTGCTCTTTAAAACTTTACGATGAAGCGCTAATTGACTTATGCGAAAGAAGGATTGTGAAGGCCAAGTGTGGTTTGACATTCGTGGAAGACAAAGGAAAAGCGAGCGAGACGGAGTGGAACGACCGCGACGGCGGAAGAGTGATCGAAAGTGGCGATTACGCATGACCCTTACAACTTATCCTTGAGAAAGAGAGAAAGAAACAGGATTCGTGTACGAGTGACCCGACCGTGTCGCCCCAGTTTCAACTATTCACCGTCATCGCGCACTCTCCCTCCCTCGCTCATTGTTTGCTTCGACGATCAAGGTGAAACGTGGAAATTAATTTTGTCACTAGTGTCAGTGTCAGTGTTACGCTGCCACAGTTCCTCGTGATCAAATACCTTAGGCCTATTTCTAGAAACTGTTGAAAATTTTCAAACGACTATTTTAGGTTTGCACGAGAATGACACATTAAAAGAGTGGAGATTATTTGCAAAAAATATTTGCGCATATATTTTATGATTAATAAATTTAGAAGGACCTGTATAAGCTCATTGGAAGGGGACACTTGCGTCTTTAATGCATAGCATCTATGTCGCTGATAATATAGCAGATAAAATTAAATTATCTGTTTGTGATAACAATGAGGCGCGAAAAGTATACAGCATTCTGATTAAGGTGTCGGTCGCCTTGCCCGAAATATGCTGTAATTTGTATTTAAAATGCATGTTAAGATGCAAACGATTCCGCTTAAAAACTGAGCAAAGTTCGATGAATATAACGGCTGTTTACAGTATCAGCCAGAGTCGAGACAATATGGCTGGCCGTTGGAGCTCCCTTCTCCTCATCTCCTTGTTCGCTGTCGTGAGTGCAAATCCAAATGGAGCTCCCTGCTCGCAGCTCGACACTATGACACCGCAGCATAGAGGAGGCGTTTTCGACCGCCCTTCACCATTCAAGATCGATTTGAGCGCACCATGCTACAGAGACGGACAGATCATTACCGGTGAGTCTTTCGCTTTACAATTTGGTCTAAGCGCAGTCTAATCTATGAAATACGTTGCTGTTTCTTCCTCACTTCGAGTACTGACGTTAGATGATTTACGGGAGGGTTCAACTTCACACTATGTTGCCACAAGTGCGCAATCGTCGCAAATAGATTTCATTATTTTTGGTTCATTTCGAACGATCAATGGAAGGGCTGAAGACATAAACTGAGAAGCGAGCTATGAAGATGAAGGGTCATGAATTTCCCCCCAGAAAGACCCCCAGGTACTCAATTGGTGCCCACCTCTGCGCAAACTCCAGCATCAGATATTTCATGTTGATACAAAAGACGCAAATCGCATCACATCATTTATTCTGAAGTATTCTTTCCAGCTTTTAAGAGTGCATTTAGCTCTGTTTCAGCTGTAGATTACAATTGCACTTCTACTGGTAAAATAAATAGTTAAATCAACTACCTATAACATGCAGGGAAGGAACATTTTAAAATATTCACTAATTCAGTTACTCTTCGGGCGAAGGCGAAAGATGGCGAAGAAAAATTCAAAGGCTTCGTCGTGCAGCCGCGGGCGACATGCGAAGACAATGCCGGCGAGCCGAAGCGAGTTGGAAAGTTTTTGAGTAACGACAATGCCGACGCGAACTGGAAGTTCCAATGCGACGACGATGCGACCAGCGTGACGCACACCTGGAACGACCTGAAGGAAAAAATCACCTTCGACTGGGTCCCACCCCAGGACTTTGATGGAGAGCTCAGATTCGTGTTAGTTATCCTTTTTTCCTTCGAGTTTAGTTTAATATATTTATTTGCGCTTAATGGGATTTTGTTTTCGAGAAAATCTTATATTTTGAAATTGTATAGACTTTTCTGCAACTTTATCAGTGTTCTGCGCAAAATTTATGATCATCATTTTAATGCCCCATCGCTATTTCTTCTTTCTTGCAGCGGAACGGTTGTGAAAGAGTACAGTACCTTCTGGGTGCAGAAAGTCGTGTCGAGACCACTGCGCAAGTGCAACACACCCGTTCCCAAATGCGAATCTGCCAATCAGCACGGCTTCAACGACAACGACGATGATGCCGACACTGACGCTGCGCAGACATCGGATTCCGACGGTGCGTCTGATAGCTAACTTGCATCGCCGACACAGCGGTGGAAAAGCACATCGAAGAGCTGATAAAATACGTTCCATATGTGTCAGTTGATTCTGGCAGTTTCACCTGTATATGGTTCGGGTAGAGACTAACTTCGGGTGATTACGGTATTAGCTTGAGAGTCGGCGAGTAGTACGGGTAGATGTCGACTTTGCAATCTGCACGTTCTGACCGGGTTACTAGCAAATTGGTTTCACTCATACCCGTATTTCCTCATTGGTACTCATCCGTCTACGATCAACTAACTTGGTATTTATTATATACTAGCAGTCGATTGAAATTTTTGATGAATTTGGCTCTGCAACAGTAAAATGCATCAGACAGTCGATAATATCTCTGTCATGCAGTGACCATTTTCCTCCATCAAGCAGAGGTAGCTTGTCAGTTTGGTGAAAAGGCCCGAGATATTGTAGCGGAAACCTATGCACTGGCCATAGTCCACCCACTGCGCCTCCGTCTTCAGGTAGGACTGTGTATCTCCCGAGAGGAAAACATGGCGCTTCATGTCGTTCTTAACAGGTGGCTTGATTCCAGTATCTAATAAGTATCAAGTGATTTGAATTACTTTTGAATATATTCACAGGCCAACATAACATAACTCTTGGAACTGTTGAAATAGAAATTGTAATGGAGTGTTTGATCATTTTCCCCCTGGCACGTCGCAATTACCTAATCGGCGCTTTTGTCTTACTACAAGTGCAGTTGTAACAGTGATAATTGCAAGTAGTTTTGTGAGACTGGCGCTCAGGTAGGGACTATCCCGGGAAGGAATTAGTGAAATGTTTCGGGGACGAGAAATATCCGTCTAGATTTCAATCTTATTCCCCAAAGCTTATTTATCAATCTGCCAACATAGCATAGCCTTCCCTATGCATTTATAAATCACAAAAGCTTCATTACATTTGGTTTTTGACGATTCCTTTGATGATTTTACTTCGACAACAGTTTTGAAGATGCACTGCGACTGGCATTCACTGAGCGTCAAAAAGTTGTTGGCGCTCTGGCCGCAGCCTGTGTAGTGGAACCCTTTGCACTTTTTCGTTTTTTGATCGTAAAAGTAGCGATTTGACATCGATTCGCACCACTTGCCGCGATCCAGCCGTTCCAAACAAGGGTCTAAACGACAGTTCGTCACATAATTTTGAGTATATAGTGATTTCGTGATTCTCATCGAACGCATCTTCACGTTCATTATGTGGATCGCCAGAGGCATTTGTCTTCTGTTATTCCAAATATAGTGAGCAGTTAAAGTAATTATCTGTTCAAGAAAGCGATGGCTTGACTTTTAGGCGCACGCAATATTTGACTGATGTGAAGAGAGGATGCATTTGTGTAAAAATGCGCGGCGATTACTCGCAGTAGCTTTACACAAAAACATATAATAATTACCACCTGCAGTTGCCCATTGCTTAATTTTTCGCCAATAAATATTAAGCACACGCATCATACTCAATATTACGTTTATGCACGCACTGTTTTAGGAACCCGCCTACTCTCCATATTTGAAATGATTTAGGTTTTACTATCGCTCAATGACCATTGTCGTTTGTGCTCTGACCACAGAGGAGTAAATCGAAACTGAGACAATCTCTGATGAAATCAAACATCAATTTATGACTGAGTACGTACGTGTGTATCGTGGCTTCCGATAATGCAAACTTCGTCATGGGACCTTCGAAATTTGCCTTTCAACGCAGTATCTATCAAAGTACTGTGAAAATGCCAACTCTTGCCGAGTTCTTTCCCACATTAATATCTCAAAGTCACAATTATATAAGTTAAAGAATTACTTATGCACTATTTCAAGTTGCTGAATTCTGTGCGATTGCGGGCATTTCTTGGCTAAGCCTTCGCAATAGAATCCAAACCATATAAAAGTGCAAAGCTCTCGTAGAGCGTAGTTTTTTGTGCAAACAGTAACTCCTGGCAGTGCAGGGTTGATAGAAGGAGGAGGCAGGAGGAGGATTGCAATCACAGCAAGAGATTGACAAGCTCATCAGAGAAGCGTAAAACTGCTAAATCTACGTCCGGTACCGTATGCGTACTCTCACTGCAGCCCCCATCCCAACTCGTCCGACGCTGTGTCACCACTTGTGCGTTGCTCACTTAATGCTTGTGTATGCAGTTTTGTGCAAGAAAGAAAAAAGTGCAGCTTTTATCATCAAAATAGCATCTTTAATGAAGCGCTGTCGCATAAATAAGCGAGAGGAAATAGTACGCGGCAATCATGATGCGTTACCTGGCAATCAAATTCATGTGCCAAGCAGCGGCGAATAATGCCGGCTACTATTTCCCATCGCGTACTATTCATGCGGCGCTAAATCAAATATCACTTGTGGGTGCACAATCAGCGTGGCGTATCGAACGCGAATGCAAAAGCGAAAACTTCCTACTAGCGCACTAAGCGGATGGGTACCTCTCTTGCAAGCATCAGTTGCATACAACCAGCAAAACAACTTAAAGACATTTTGAAAATAAACATTTATTCATCCACAACTGCTAAACAATGCACAAACTTTTATGAAGAAAGCAAAAATATATTTCAAATCGCAATTAAACAGAAGGATGCACACATATAGCATTAAGAGTCAGGTTCAATCACAACAGTCTAGGGATCGTCGCTTTCAAGTTGCCGTTGAAGCATGTGAACATATGTGATAGAAAAAAATTGATTATCTTATTTTCATTTTTGTTTCACGCTGCTCGAATCTTTCGAAATACAGACAGCACAATATCTCCCTATCATTTTCTAATGAAACGGATACAGAGATAGGTTACAGTAAGATCTTTCAAAATTTAGGCTGCACTTGCTAATGACCAGCAGCATATGGCAGTGAACACAAGCATAAAATAAAAGTTGAACCCAACAAGTGAGAGAGAGTGATCTTGAGACGAGGCGAGTGCTTTGTACTGCCGCAGTGACAACGAACCCTTAAGTCCACCTACCCGATACGGACACTTCGCAAGTTCGCTGACAACTCTCGTAGGACGAGTAGCGGTTAGTGTTCCCTTCACAGCCGCCCCACAGGAACTGCTCGCACGAACCGCGTGTCATGTTGAAGAACCACATCCAGCGCAGCTGGTTGCATGGCCCCCAGTCCGGCCAATAAGCGCAGAGATCTGGAAAAACGGTATTTTGTCGTATACCCGGATATTATTGATTCGTGTATACGAGACCGTTCAATATAACTGGGAGAAACTGCTTGCGCAAATTTTCCGAAAGCATTCATGCCACACACTCTTTTGCATCAGGATAAATATTGCTGACATTAAAATAATGAGAAAACTTACCAGAGTTTGGTTGCTTGAGGCCTTTGCATTGCATTTCACATGCCTTCTGACTTCCAAAGCGATTTCGGTTGCCGCCGCAGCCATTGTACGTGAATTCGTGACACTCAAGGGTAGCGGGGCTGTAAGACCACCGCTGAACCGGCTTATCTTTAATGTACAAACAACTGCCTTTGTCTTCAGCCAGGAAGCATACTGAAAAAGAGAACACTAAGCCATATTATTTCTGTACAGAGAAAATTGATGAATAGCCAGTAAAAAACTGATATTGGGGCCGCATTTGTTCTCCATATAGTTTGTTTGAAATTTCGAGAACCAGGAATGAATCATATTGCTTTAAATTAGATACTCTTCTAATAAACTTGGGAACTTTATTTATTGTTTCTAAAGAAAGCTGGTCAGTTTAACTAGGAAAGTATTCAGTATAATGTGAAAATGATTAAAATATTGGAATTTTTGATAGGATTCACCTAACATCTCAATGCATACCGCTGCTTTTCTATGCCCCCAACAAAAAATTCAAAATTTTAGCACGTGCCCTGTCTTAAATTTTAGAATTTCCGATTTGGAAAGTGTCCTTGTAGAAGTGGAAATGGTATATTTTTATTCCATGGAACTGTGTTTTCTAATTGAGAAAGAAGCCTGCATACCGGAAGGATCGTTGTACTTTGAAGATTCTAGAAGATGGTGGTTCTGGCCGCAAGCGACTCTGCACACAGCGTCGCTAGTAAAACGATTTTCGTTGCCACCGCAGCCAAAGTACCAGAAACGGCCGCACTTTCCTGAACGATTTGAATATTTTGTTGAATTTAAGAACGATCACGATACCGTATTCTCGGTTGTAGTAATATCTGTATCCGGCGTTGCGATGACATTGCGAGTCTTCACGACCATGACCGACGTCTAACGGCAGCAGACAGTCAGCGTCGTGACCTGAAGACAATGTTCAACTATTGTACAAGTGAATCACATTATGTTTCGATAGGAATTTCCCCAGAAGAACTAATGCGAAGACAGCATATCAACAAAAGTGCAACAATAATTTACACTTTTATAATTTGGTCAATTTGGTTAGCGAATGATTAGGAGAACATACGAAAAGCATGCATTTTTATAAGAAAATATTGAGATCAACTGACCGTTTACGTTGGTAAACATTTCGCAAGTCTGTTCGCATTGCTGGACGGTGAGAAAACGGTTCCTGTTGCCACCACAGCCCGTGTACGAAAATGGTTCGCATCTTGCCGTGTGTCGATTGTAGTGATAGGCGGGGTAATTGTGGCTACATGTTCCCGGTTGGACATCTTCTAAGCAGGTTTCAGGCAGATGAGAAGGGGGGATGTATGGAGGCGCTGAAATGAAATAGTGTTCCTTCGGTAAATAAAACTGAGTAGGCCGTGATTATACTTCCAAAGTAATATTTGTTATTCAGCATGTTAATTATTAAGCTGTCTTAGTAAGTGATATGTTATCCATAAATTTATGATCAAGCCGTGTGCAATCATCTTATACTCATCATTATACTCATTATTGAAAAAATGAGAATTGAGAAGTCATTATAATGCTGAGCATATCGAACAATATGAGCTGTTTGGAAGTATAAACACGGAAACCAACACCAAATTCAATCGATCCCTTGATACGCCTGTTAAGCTTGTTAAAATAAAAAGAATGAGAACAATGGCGTAAATCGCCTTAAATAGTACTGTTCAGGTAGCTGATTTTGAATTGTGCACGACTTTAGTTTGTCTATCGCATACTTAAACAGACGTATCATAATCTGAGTTTGAGTTAGGTAAGTGCGCGGAAATGATTAAGTTCAGTGACTTAAGCCAATCAGTTAATAATGCACATGCACCGCACAGCAAGCTTGCAAGCTGCAAGGCACATTAAGCAAACTGGATGACAGGCTAACATATAGATAAAGCTTGGAATAGTGATGGACAGTGCCGAAATTGCGGGTTTGAATCGCTCAGGGGTGACTGATTTATGTAAACTACCGTATATGACCGAAAACAATCGTCAGGGCTTGTTTGAATCACACAGTCAAAATACACCAGTAACTACTACGTTGGCCAAGTTCGCCGTTACAGTTTAAGTTAATTCAAGTCGCATGCTATTCTTTTTTCATTCACATAAAGCTATCGGGTGGATTTCTGTTCGGTCATATACGATAATACTATTCGTGTCAGAACGATAAAGTGCAGTTGAAACTAGAATAATGGACTGCTAGAAAGCATAATGTAATTTTTAGTTGCTCCAGTAAGTGGCAATGTGTGTGGGCATCATTTGCTCCCGCACTGTGTTCCAGATTCTCGGACATAAAAGCAATACGCTGCAGTAAGCATCCACAGCCAGTTCATTTCTCCAGCAAGCAGCGCACATGCTGCTAAAATTCTCGTCTTACACGGCAGCTCGCACAACCACTGGCACGTTTTGCGGTCAGGGAATATGTTCTCCGAGGTCGACTTGCACTGGTCGTACCAGAACGATTCACATTCTCCAGTCTTATGACTAAAGAACCATTTCTCTTCCCAGTCACCGCCCGCGCACGATTGCGAGTATTTTTCGTCAAACTTGTCTATGCAATGCTCTAAAGATCATTATATTCATTGTAGCATTCAACAATCGGAATGGGATGAAACCTTTTCACTTTGCCTATCCTCTCCCAAATTTTATTCATTTTTAATTCGCAAGACGAAAATGAGATGTTTTGAATTAAATAAATTTCTCGCAGCTATCAAAGAGCGCTTTTATTATTTTTCTAAAGTCTCTTGCTATCAATATGTGAAGAAAAGGGCTAATCTTCAATAGTTAATAATTAATTTCTTAATTATCAAATTCATTAATTATAGCTTACTTGGTGGTTCTAAAGACTTTGGGCGCTCGCACAGCCAATGGCACGTTGCCAAACTTGGATAAATATTTTCGCTGGCTCCTTTGCAGTGACCGTACCAAAACATTTTGCACGACTTGGACTGAATGTCGAAATAGTACTTTTGTTGAAAGCTGTTGCTGCATGACTGTTCGTAAGTTGCATCAAAAGGATCCAGACAAGAACCTGAAAGACCTAACACGATAAAAAGGAAGAAATGGTAATGGGCATTTTGAAATTGCGATATTTTGGTAATACACATGATCCACAAAAATGAATGACTCTCCTTAATGTTACCGCGACGTGATGCAAATTAATCTATGGCATTCTAAACAACAACGCTTTCCTGACATTGTCTGAATTTTGTTATTCACATTTATCGTTTGGTTAAAATTTGCTCGTGATACGAAAGAACGCGTTGTTGGCGTGCAAAACGACGCGATGCCTTCGTATCATAGAGAGATATGGGTATGAAAGTTTGAGTCCCGAAATGGAAATACCATATAATAACAGCACGATAAATGTTCACGGCCTAAAGCTGGGTGTGCGGTATGCCATAATGCACACTTTCCTTTGAACTTAAATGCAAAACGTAGCGAGATTGATGGGCGTTCACGCTCATTATCTACAGCCACCTTAGGCGGTTCAAAACCGGTACTACAGGACTGCTCTTATACTCATTCGAGTAAAAAATTGCAATGCTTACGCGATAAATCTCGGTTGGGAGTCTCGCACAGATTTTGACAAACACCGATATCGGCGAACAAATTTTTTGATCTTGACTGGCAACCGCCGAACCAAAACAGTTGACACTGCTTGGTGTCGTGATCGAAGAAGAATCGGCTTTCGAACTTTCCGTTACGACAGTCGTTTTTGTACGTTTCGTCAAAAGCATCCAAACAGGCTTCTAAACATGTTTTTCAGTCGATTACTGTGTGGATTGGAGGTGTAAGAGAGAGTTTGAAAAGGAGTCATTGAAAGAACACACAAAAATATATATAACCGCGCTTGGTGATGACTCCCAGACGCCCGTTTTAGAAGGGACTAAGAAGTTTTAAAGAACGGTACTAAAAAATGTATTGTTCTCTCATACCCCCAGGGTCAAACTAGCAAACAGTCTCGTCTGGGTATTAGGAACTCGGATTGGAAACTGAAAAATACCCACGCCCACTTTTTGTCCATGTCACTCATATCATTTATTTTTTAACTGCTTTTCCAATATATTGAAAGTGAAAGGACATGGAATTAATAAAACTGCCGACTGACTGGCTTCAGGTTTGGGATGCGTGCCCTCACACATCCACTGGCAGCTTTCCAAATCGCCAAAGTTGTTTCGGCTGTGGCTTTTACAGTTATCGAACCAGAACATACGACACCGTCGCTGATCGGCGTCGAAATGGTAACGAGACTGCCACTGGCCGGTGCCGCACGATTTAGACAGAATGTCGTCGAACGGCTCTAAGCAATTGGCTGCAAAGGCGATAGTTTGAGGGTGGTTGATCAAAGCGCCGTAAAGGTATATACTATTTCCAGTTTAAGAAGTACACTTTCCAAATCAAAAAGGACATATTCCATAAAAGATATAATAACTTGAAGAGCGTCCTTTTTGATTTGGAAAACGTCCATTCTGAAGTGAAAGTGCCCTTGTAAAGGTAGAAGTGGCATTTCAAATGGCAGCGACGCCGTTTAAAACTAACCTGCCACAGTGACCATTGCTTTATAGCGCATGCTGAAAATTTGGTTGTCAACCACGGCCTCTGTACCAGGGATGCGATTGACCGACGCCTCCGACCTGCGCTTCAGGGACGATCTCGATGACGCCATTTGTTCCGTTTTTGTCGCTTTAATTATTCCGACTGGATCGAAAATATCAACGACTTTTTCCTTGGCTTCGTACAAGTTCGGAGATTGTTCAATGAAGGCGGATATTTTTCCGAATGAAATCGCATTTGATCTCGGCTGCGTGGCTGCGGACGTTGAGGAGAGAGATGCGGTGATTTTGCCAATTCGCGGACTGGAGCTGGGCTGAGGTGGAGAGCCTGGCTTATTCGCGTCTTTGGTTGACTATAATCAGGAATGAGTTTGATGCTTAGCATTAGTGAAATATTCTAAAGTCAACAGCACAGCCGCCGATAGAGAAAAATAAGAAGTTACGTGTCTGTTTTGCGCAAATTCCTATTGCATCTTTAGGAAACGCGCGAAAAATGACTAAATTTCGCAACTNATAGCCGCCGATAGAGAAAAATAAGAAGTTACGTGTCTGTTTTGCGCAAATTCCTATTGCACCTTTAGGGAACGCGCGAAAAATGACTAAATTTCGCAACTTTGCTTTTGTGGTACATTAGTTGGAGTTCATGCTTCAAAGCAATACTTCAACTGCCGCACTCGCATAATCGTGGCGGGATACATTTAGTTTTTACTTTCCGGCGCTATTTAACAGTTCGCCAGCCCTCATGCCAACTGTGAAATATTTTTTTATTAATTTTGCTTTTTCTGCAGCGGAACATGAACGTTTCTTTACGTGAGACGTCTCGTGCTAAATGGACTAATTGCCGAACGTCAAATAATACCTTAGGTAATTTCCGTATTTACCAGCAAATATATTTACTTCATATCAACTATTATGCTCTGAAAAATCCTCCTTTTAAATTGTAATCTTAAAAACACGAACAATAGGGATCTTAAGCTAAAGATAAAAATAAAACTGCAAATTACCGAAAACGATGCGCTAATTACTCCAATATGTGGCAGTACGCTGTTTCCTTTACTCTGCTGCGTGTTCTTCGAAGAAAACGAAGCGGAAATTTGGCCGATTCCTGGATACGATCCTACACGATGGTGACTGGCTAGCGAGTGGTGCGTAGGTAGAGGTTCTTCACGACGACTGCTCGAACTTCTTGAAGAAGATTGTGTCTGATCGCTATGATCAGTAATAACAGGTCGTGTCTCTTGAGTATTCTGAGAAAAAGATGCAGAAATCTTTCCCATGGTTGTGGCAGTGGAAGTAACTGAGTGGCGACGATCTTGATTTGCAGATTGCTGTGGCGGATGCATTTGTGGCATTTGATCCAGTTTCGCCTCGCACATCCATTGACATGTAATTAGCTGAGCGAAATAGTTGCGGCTGTTCGTTCGCCGATTTTTCGGCTGATCGTCGCAGGACGCGTCGTACCAAAACATTTGGCAGCGTCTAGCGCGGCGGTCGAAGTAGTATCGAGCTATCCAGCTGGCCTTTTGGCACTGTTCCATATTTCGCACATCAAACTCATCACTGCACGCAACTAAATTTGATATAAATCAGGCGAAAAATTGAACGATGCAGGAGGAGAGAGAATAGAAATAAAATGACGGTGCGAAGAAATACCATATTTTTCACCAAAAGACGAAAGATAGCATTTTAAACAAAATAACTTGAAAGAGCTGCATATTTAATGCCTTCTTTCGCAAAAATTCCCAAAAAATGCACTAAAATCTATTTATGGCAAATAGTGGATGTTAGTAAGATTTTGACGGATAGAATATAACGCTAAAACGAACGTCGGAGCGACATCGTCTGCTTACGTCAGTTTTGGAAGCAATATGGTGTTTGCTCTGATAAAAAAAATTTTCAAACTCGTCAAGTAACTCAACTAAAATCAATCACAGCAAAATAACAAACCCGCAGTTGTGGTCGATGTGCTGCTTGATGAAGTTTCGTCTCGCGCTCGGCGCATCTTCCTCGCACAAAGCACCTGCAAAAATCGTCGATAAAACGCTATCCGATTGGAAAGAGAAGGGTAATTTTGTGATCGGCGGATACACAGTATAGATTTGTGATCGGCGGGATTGTTTAGTAAACATGCAGTTTGATCTTTACTGATGTTTATGCAATCTCCATTCGGCTCTGAAACTTCATTATATCCCATTTGAATCTTCAAGTTTCGTCGATACAGAGTGAAAAACACGCCTGTGAGTTCAACCAAGAACTTAAAGCTCAATTAATCTCTGAATTTAATAATTTATCTTTCACTATATCACAACTTGTCTAGAAGAGAAAAATGCAAATATAGTCATCTAACCCATATCCTCATTAATCTGCGATCAGCAGCGAAGTTAAAGGGAGGGGGAGAATAAATTCCCCTCTTAGAGTTCCCCTTCAATATTCACGGATTTCCATGTAACTCTATTGATTCCCAGGTTCTTAATACGATCCCACTCGTTCTTTCGCCATCTTTTCCCGCCCAGCGCATTGCTTCTAGCTTCGCGTCTGCCTGCAATCCACCCCCACCAATCTGTTCAAGTACCTGGCAAGTGTGCGGCTCGGTAAAGATGTTCAGGCTTTCTAGCTGGCACTGATCGTACCAAAACCGCTCGCAGGTGGCCGTCGTCTCGTTATAGAAGTATCTAACGCTCCACAGTCCACTGCCGCATTGTCTTTTATAGCGCTCATCAAATGGCTGGGCGCAAATTGCTAAAAATTAAATTATCTTCTATAGCTCAATTTTTAGGATGCGAGAGACCATGAAGCACACAACGAATTTCATAAAAGTTACGGAGTTGTCACAAAGAGAAGTTATGGACGTCCAAAAAGTTAGCTATGACGCCGACGTTCTTTTCAGCTTTTCTTTTATCACGACCTAATCTACTGCATTTGAGTCGTAAAATTAAAATCGAAAAGAGCATTATCATCGAATTATTCACCTTAGTTATTTTTTATGGAAAAAGATTTCATATCGTGCACTCAACCTTAAAGTGTACTTTACGCAGTGCTAAAGCATATCACAAACTACGACTTTAATTAAAGTACGCGATATTAAATGAGTCCAATATTTCCGTACTTGGATTGTTACTGCAGCGCTTTCCGCTTCCACCGTATCCAAAGTCGCATTCGCAGTAGTAGGAACCAATCGTGTTGTGACACAGTGAGTGATCAGGGCAGACTGGCAGCGCGTCCATGCATTCGTTGACGTCTGAAGCGTCAATGAATGATAAACTCGCTCGTCAATTGCTGCGAAAAAGACGAAAGACCTCGGCAAACGATGCCGTCGCCAGAGTAGCCCTTCTTGCATACGCATCCAAGCTCTTTGCATTCAGCGTGTTGATGGCATCGCGAACAGTCGAAAATAAAATAATTAGCAACAAAAATTCTTGATCTTAAGATGGGGAGAACGAGAGTTCGTCGTGCGTACGTTGCAACTGGCCAACCGCCACATTTCCTCGAATCGTAACTAAAGTAATTGTTGATACAACAGTTTTTGAAAAAGGTCCCAGGTCAGACGCTCAAAAGAGCTAATAAAGTGAACATTTATCTCTAATGATTCAATTTATAGGCTAATTTATGCTCGTACCGGTCACCAGTTGCCGAGGAAGCGGAATAACTTGATTGTTGAAAGGAATGCGTTCGCATAATTTTCCCGTTCCGCGGTAACCGTCCATGCACACGCAGCTGTATGATCCAACTGAATTATCGCACCATGCATATGGACTGCATTCTGCTTTGAAGGAGAGGCATTCATCTTCGTCTGAAATCGTATGGAAGTCGTCTACGCTACATACTGATTCGTTGTACTCGATTTTTAACGGAATTGGTTTAACATAAAATGAAATAGATACACTCCCACCCGTACTACGGAGAAAGCAGTGCGAGCTATCCATTACATTCATGAACAGAAAAAGATAGGCGATCTGTCGTTGACAAGTGATGACTGATGAGAACGCAAACGGACGAAACGGATGCGGTACTCGCAGCCAAATAAAAAGCGCACATTCATATAAACGGTTTGTAACATGCCCATTTAGACCTACGCTAATGTCCATAGCCGTTTAAGCTATCCTGATTAGTGCTTGCCTTTTTTCGTGGACAGAATGGACAATTCGCGTTGTCTACTTTACGACACTATCAAAGGAGAACTGTATTTTTACCTAATTATGTCTCTCATGGAATTCTGCTATACTTATCAATATTCTTTTATCGGATTGCTCAAGCAGATAAACTGCAATTTCAAAATTTTAATAATAATTAGCAAATATAAAAATATAAATGAAATAATTACCAACGCACGCTCCGCTTGCGTTCTTTTTGAATCCTTGAATACAGTTGCAAGTAAAGTTCCCCCTTGACACTTTGTGGCAAGTGGAAGTTTTATAGTCGCATTTGTCGCAGTCTGAAGATAATTGAGACAAAATTTTGAGCTGTGCCAAATTAGTATCGTGTCGCACATGACGAGGAATAGAGAAATACGGCAATGTCGCAGATTTTTCGAATTCAAGGCCCAAAAAGGACTGATTATTCATAAAATGAGCATCGACGGTATTGGGTCAGACACACACGGCTGAAACGTATTAAACATAACTGTTAATTGGCTTACGTCTTTTATGATTCTTTAGGCGAATTTCTGTGCTTCGAACGCACTTTTTGAGACATTTGTGATTTGTTTCGAATCGATTAAGATTCCCGCCACAACCCCAATACCTAAAACACTGGTTGTTGCTGTGTGACAACCAAAGAGAGTCAGCTACCAAAATTTGAAGCATTTGGAAGTTGTCGCGTCGAAATAGTACCAATATTTGCCAAGGTCTTGGGTGTTGCACCCTCCTCCTTGGTCGGGCTTCAGCAAGCAAATTGCTGCAACAATATTGTACAATTCCTTTGATAGTATAATGTGACGATATAATGTTATCATCGTGAATTATGAGATTTCAAAATGCTCTCCCGCCCACATTTTGACTGCATTCAGACACGAAGGTGTTTGCTAGAGAAGCTTCGTAATATGAGTCGGATCATAGCAGAAAAAAATTGATCAAGTGGATTTTGTATTTTCCACAACGCGAAAGGTAAAAAAATGTATTTTTGACGTTTACTTATAGCATCTCTATCACTAATGACAGTATCTCACTCACCTGGCACTTCTAAAGCGGTCTTCGATTTGATCGTTTTCGGTTTATTATCCTCTTCACTTTGGCTCGTCTTTCCTTTTTCTTTCTTCTTTTTTTTCCGATGTCTGTTCTTCAAATCCGTTTCTCTTCCTTTCTGAGCCCTTTCTTTGGCCAAACGTCTCTTTTTAGCGTCGAGGTGTTTTTGTTCCTGTTCGGTGAGAAGATGGACCTTTGTCTTGGCTATTAATGGCTTTTCCTTCTCTTTCTCCGCGTCGTCGCTTGTAGAGTACTTGGCCTGGCATAGAGTGATGCATTCGTTTTTCGTGTCGAAACGGTTGAGATTTCCTTCGCAACCGCCATAAGTAAATACTTTACAGCGATGGGCCGTGGAATTCCAAAACCTGCAATATTAATACTCAACTTTTGGCTGTGGCTGCTATTTTATGTTATAATTTTGATTTCAGTTCCATTTATGGACCGTGTGCTCTGGGCAAGGCATTTTTTGTCATTTTCCAACGTTTTTCAGCGGTATTGGAGATTGTAATACGCACGCTTAGTTAATGGAAGTCTTAGGAACATTTAAACAGTGGCCTTTAGCAGCGGGTTTTCAGCAGTTTGGCAGGACTCAACGGCGACCATGTGATAGTTTGTAATTTTTTAAGGTGGGCGCGCTAATGCAGCGCTCTCAGGTACACAGTGTTATCAGTAAGTCGACGAGATTTACGTACCATCGCTTGAGCAGCCGCTTGCATGGCCCTCTATCGGGCTCAAGGATGCATTGTTCGTCCGTTTTCTCTTTGTAATCTTTGGTCAGCTTCTTGTCGGAAGCCTAAATATTATAAAATGCAGTCATTAGAACGTTAGGACCGATTTGATTATACTCTTTCAAATGAGGTATTCTAAGAGATTCACCTTTACGAGATCAACTCCGGGAAGATAGCAGCAAGTGATGATGAGAAGTAGAAGGACGAAAAGCGAAGACATGGCAGTGTGGCCGGGCAACTTGCTCGTGTCGTGTCTTACATTCTGGTCGCTCGATGGCAACAATGAAGCAGCAGTGGTGGGGGCGGGGTGAACTTGACTGATACGCGGCTGCCGTTGAACGCGACGGAAAAAGTCACCGACGAGCTCTGATGACAGACACAAACAATCAGCAATGCACGAACCAACGGCGAACAAGAAAAAGAACCGCGCGCGCCCGCTCTCCTTCCTGTTCCGTCTACTTCACGTACGCCGTGAGGTGCATTGATCGAAAATGCAACCAGGTGGCCTTTGAGCATTAGAAACCATTTGTCCTGTGTGAGGGAGGATAAACGAATGATCTTGCACAGTCTATTTCGCCTAACGGAGGGCGTTTCAAATTCTAATGGAGAATTCAGGTGATGATATAAAGCTGATTAAATACGCGCAATCGACAAGTAAAACTTCAATCTGGAATTACTCTATATTAATATTAACTACAAGGGACTAAAAATATCATAAAACATTATACGATCGTCAATATCCTTATTCCCGAACCGAGGTCGGCAATTGGTGAGCTTGCATAATTGTCAAATAGGCTAATGCAACTTTGGTAACTAACGCATGTCTGAAGAGGCTAGTGAGGTAGTTTTTCCACAGAAGCTTTTTGTCTTGACTTCAACCAGAATGTAATTCAACTTCAGTAACTTTTCCTTTCATACCTTCCTAAGCCCTTTGATCTCAGTTTAATAGCTCAAGTATCCTGGCGAGTTTAGCCTAGCTCTGCTCTATCCTACGCATCCCGGTCGCAGTCCCCTCTAGCATCTTCTGCTCCACCTTCATTTAGCTATGCACGAGCGGCGAGCGGGAGAAGAAGCGCCTCACGCGCCATCATTATCACCGCCACCTTCGTCTCTAAAACGATCGTATGCATTGGACGACATGGGGGCGGCTGGTTATTGGCATCTCATAGGTCGAAAGCGTTCGACGTCAGCACGCGACGCGACTGGTAAGTGCGAATCGCTAATTGGCGCGCGTTCGGAAGAGAACAAAGCGCGCGACTCGTGATCGATCGGAGATCATTCGCGCACTAAATGTTTCGGACACGACATCGAATATACACGTTTTGGCTTGACGAGCCAACTGTCTCACTAATTTCCTTGTAAACACTGTTACAGTATGACCGAGATTTATCAAAGAACATCTGAAATTGTTGACGACATATTACAGGCCTGAACTGGGGTTCGCTTTTTAGGTTTTTAGAAACGCCTTCGCTCTCGGGGCTCAGCGCGCGGTTCTGAAGGAGGGCGTCGCAAGCTTTATCGTCAGAGCTGGATTAAGGGCTCAGGAAAGCTGGAAGTACCTTTTGGAAGAGACTAATGTTTCCCTAACGGAACTATCAGTTATCAAAATGCTGTTCATTTCAAGTGTCGCAGAACTGGTCGTCCTTTTTCGGGCGGAATCAATAGGGAAGAGGTTGGCTTCGACTCCCGGCATCATATAGTCCCGACGCCTATCTTTAATGTACTTCCATTAATCCAACACCGCTCGAATAAACGATGGCCTCACGCCTGGACGAAATAACCTTGATGGTTTCTAAGAAGAAAGACAGACGTATAGAGAGACTGCTGTTTGTTCAATACTCTGGAAAAAGTAGAGCCTTTGTACCCGGAACTGGACACTCTCTCGCCGATCAGCTCGCAGACCGCTAATTTGCTCACTGGTCGAAACAACGGGGCCGCCGACGTGAGAATTGATCGGCCATCTTGCGTGGGCTCAGCTGGCAGTCGTCAATGGCCTAACGGCGGCCCGCTTTAAACTGGTTGGCGGCCGAGCTATGTTAGACAAGATATGGAGTTGCCGCTTTGCCATCCTTCATTCGCCCCAGGAGACCAATGGTCAGTCCCGGACGCAGCAAGTGAAACCCATCTTCGCACTTCCCTTTATGTTAATCAAACTGTTGGATTTTAGATCCAGCAATAAATGGATTCTGAGTGCCATATGTACTGCGATGACCGCGTCCATGGGAACTAGTGGAAACGATGGACTACGGATCTATCTGCGCTAACCACAGCTGGACAGACATTTTTATCATCATCAATGGAAAAGAATCCTGATTGAAAATTGCTGAACGAACAGCTGCTTCTTACTGATCAGTGAAATTTGTTATCAATCTCCGAATACAAATCCATGTTATTTAAAAGCGGCATCCAGTGAATAGAATTTACAATTCCCTGTAACCTATTTGCTGGAAAAAAATTTTCGGTATCCATTCCAGCGCGTTACTGCTTCCTCATCGACGCAAAGTGGACGATAGCGAAAGTGGGAGAATGGTCAATTAGCGGACGCGGGATGAAGACAACAAAGAGCTCGCGGCGTGCGGACAGACACAGACCGCCAATTGATTGAGCGATCTCTTGCGGACGACGCCGCCGTCTTCTTGAACGATCGAACTCCGACGCCGCTGCCAACTGGTCGACAGGCAACTACCTAAGCTTTTACGCGCGACGAAAGTACAGCGACTAGGGCGTGCTCGACGCCTAGTGACTTCTCCGTTAGTGTTGACTAACTTTCCCCCTCCAAACCATTCGATACGGACTGCCGCAGTTTAGTCGCCAACAAGCGACGCGTTTTCCATAAACCCGTGTTTGCGCTCAAAAATGCGCTAACATTCGCGTACCACCTTGTCGTCTGGCGCTGGTGGTTGGTATCAATAGTCCCACTTGACTTGTTCAATTCACAAAACGCCTCCCCTTCGAGTGCGCGCCGACGTAATAGCACGCTCTTCGCCTTCGATGCTTCTCTCTCCCCAAGAATGAAAATCATATACGAATTGCGTCTCGCTGCTATACAACTCAAGTACAAATTTGTATCACAATGCAAATTTAGCGTTTATTGCGCATGTGATAATGGCAAGGTTTTAAGTGTTTTCAGCGACAGCGTGAGCCTAACAAAACGAAAGCTGCAGTGTATGCGCGCTATGTGTAACTGCAGTGAATATATTTGTACTATGTAGATTTATGGTTACTGTGACCTTAAATCGAAGATTTATGGAGATTAGTTCACATCAGAGAGAAGTGTTGGTAGATCATGAAGCACTTCCAATGTTAAACAAAATATAGAAATGACAGCCGTCGAGCGCATCGCATAGTTTGTACGAGGCAACTCTCAGTAGCCATCTATACCGTACTTTTACGCAGCTTCTGACAAAACGCAAAGAAAGAATGCATCCGATGAGGTGGTAACTATTGTTTGTTTCTGACAAGCTGCTTCGCGAATACGCCATAAAGCAGTTTTAAACTAACAAACCGGTGCAGTCCAAAGGACAGTATGTTATGCAATGCACGTGTAGCAATACACCGATTGCAATGCAATTGTGCAAACCAAAACAAAGTGCCCACCAGCTTCAATCTTAAAATATTGAAGCAGTGTTATGTTAGTAACTTAGCAGCAGCTATTTCCTCTGTCACTTTGCTGTTTGCACAGTTGCTGTTGGCGCAGAGAAAAACAACAGAAACGCTAGGCGTAGCGTAGTATGCACGAGCGCACAGCAAAGAGCGCTCGTTTTGTTGATTACGGATGACAGCTAGACGCCCAGCATTTGATATGGTCACGATGTGGAGATAAACGAGCATGGCATTCAAACTGCTTTGCCTGCCATGTAATCACTCTCACTAGTTTGCTCACTAGAGAGTACTTGCTCAGCTGCTCAGTTTATAATCTGAATGGGAAAAGATGTTGAGAATTTAAACTCCAAGCTCGCCGGCCGTATAGTTAGCCAAATCTGTGATCATTTCTGATCACGCTCGTCTCTGCTCTTGCAGAGACACGTGTAAACGTTGGTGCACTTCTTGAATTATGCTTGTACTAATCAATAGTCCTATGGAGATCAATTTTATCGTTTTCAAAACGCCTTTAAAAATTATTGCAATAAATAGAAGTGTAAAATTTATTTGCATGGTTGCAGAGAAAAACAGGAAACGATATAAAAAATGCTGACCATATTTTGGTTGGTGTTTATCCTGACGATAGTCGGCCTGATATACTTCCGTCAAATTATCGAATTCGTCCGCCAACGAAAACGTTTGATTCATTTCGTTGACAAGCTGCCTGGACCGCACGCCATTCCACTACTCGGCTGCACTTATCAGTTCAAGTGGAACAACCTCGGTAAGAGTTGTTGTCAGGACGAAAAGATGCGTATGAATTTCCTCATGCTATCCTGCAAGATCATTTAATAGTTTTCGTGGCATTCTTTGCAGTCGACTGATAAATGTTGAACAATTGAAGCTAATACTTACTATATTTTATTAAGCTACTGTTCTAGTTTACTTCAGTTTGGTTCCATATCAAAAATCAACCAAAATACTTTATATGGCGTTTACGTCACCCAAAAGGTTATTTTAGATAACTGTTATATTTTCAAAGATTATAACATCATTTACGGGGAAGTGTGGTGATTGATCAGTTATGCCGTGCGACGGACAACTCTTCTCGCCAGTCTCACAGCTGACCAACCACTACACTTGCCGCTACAGTTCTAATAATAGCAGTTGCAATTACAACAATTTCATGAGGGCTGCCTCAGAAAGGTTGTGCTGACCGCCGTTCATGGTCAAGCAGTTTCTAATTTTAGAATTTTCTTATCAACTGGAAGAGTGGGCGTCACGGTATGGGCCAAACGGTGTTTGCCGCCTCTGGATAGGGCCGGTTCCCGTTATTATTATCACAAAAGCTGGTGCAGCTCAAGTGAGACTCAACTTTCTTACAATCTTTATTATAACTTGCTTAAATGTCAGGAAATTCTGGACAGCAAAATATTGTTGACGAAATCGAATCAGTATGATAAGCTTTCTGAATGGCTTGGAACCGGTCTACTGATCAGGTAAAGTATGCTCATTTTGACTGATTAAGATCTGGCAATATCGGCCTGGGAAATAAACTGCGGATAGCAGCATACTACCGCACTACTGTCCGTTTGTGATATCAACAATTTAATAACAGTCAATGGGCCGGTTTCATATCGCGTACTTAAGATCTATCCTTCATCATTGCGTTAAGTACGACTTTAGCTAAAGAACGCGATGTGAAACCCGCTCAATATATTAACCTATTTGGGTTACCTTCAAATTAAAGCTCTCTGCAAAACCTTATAATGGTTATGAATTCTGAGGCCGCAAAACTGACAGACCCCTTGCGTATGATAACGATAACGCCGCAGGTGGAAATTTAGCGCGTCTTTTACCGCCATGAGCCTAAATTAGCATATTTTGAGTGCCGCAGCGAAAGTACATCTTATTTGAGCGGCTAACAAAATATTCCACTACGGTTGAAAATATGATGGCTTTCTGCAATTTCCTGAGGCGATGAGACCGTGTCCGTGTCCTTATCGGCTTAAATCTATGATGCGAAACTGTTCTACCATTCAATGGGCTGAATCCAAGCCAAATCTCTTCTCGGCGACTGCTTCCATCCCACAAGTCGTCATCGTACTTTTAGGCGTTTAAACCAGATTTTAAAAAAATGCCATACAAGCTTTAATTATTTGATTACATCCTGTGATATTTCAATTCGTTGACCGGTGAAATGAGCGATCATCGACTATTGTACGGTTTTGCAGCACTGGTGACAAGTGGCGATCTCGGCGAAAGATGCTCACCCCGACATTCCATTTTAACATTCTCAACGGCTTTGTTGATATCTTCGCACGCGAAGCTCAAGTAACACAATTTCCTCTCAAGAATTAATTTCTCGCCAAAATTAGGTCAGGATAAAGGATTATGCTATGGAAAAGTGAGTCGTGGGCAGGTGTACGCCTCATAATGAACGGCTTGTTCTTACTTAGCCTAAATTTTCATTGAAGGCATTGGGTATTGATGTGCTTATCGCGCCATATTTAGCTAATCTGTCCTTGCGAGGAGTACAGGATTGCGCATGTTCAAAAAATATTAGCAATCAACGAGATAGCTGCTGAAAAATAGTCACTTTCCGATTAATCAATAATGAATGATCAAAACCAGAAAATTCTAAACTCCCACGATCCGATCAGTCGATGATCGATGTTATTGCAATGCTGGTCACGGGTTAAGAATTGTGGCACATGACGACCTATACCTGTCTCTAATAAACTTGATAAAGTTTGCTTGCAAAACTATCAGAGCAGATATAACAGGCATGTTTTCAAGAAAAAAGCCCAATTGTTTCGAACGGTGCTCATATGAAATTTGCAAAATGTGAAATGCAGACAAAATCTGGTGTTCACATTAAAATGACGATTTTACACGGTGGCTTGTGATTCAATACTATTTCAGATATTGGTAGGACAATTGGAACGTTACGTCGATACGAATCAGTCATTCGACCTGTTTCCTTACCTGAAGCGTTGTGCGTTGGATATTATCTGCGGTACGTTGACGTTGGCTAACGGTAAATAAATCGTTTCGAGAGATTAATATATTGATGAAATTGAGATTCAATTTCTCAGTTTCCAGTATTTGACAATTTGATGATTTAGGCCTCAGGAATCGTTAGATAGGCTTGAATTCTTTAACTCATAGCTAGTGTATCTGTTCTAAAATCCATCCGATATAGATGTAACTTTCAGAAACTTCAATGGGGACGAAAGTTGACGCTCAGCTTAATCACGACTCAGAGTATGTGATAGCTGTGCAGAGAATGTCACAGTTGATCTGGAAACACGAAAGACTCCCCTGGTTCCGACTGAAGCCTATTTGGTACCTCAGCGGCAACGGCGCGGAATTCGACAAGAATCTCAAACTTCTCAATGATTTTACGAGAAAGGTGAGCGCTGTGGATATATTATTTGGTGTTATCTTAAGGTTGAATGAAAGATTGTTGATAGATTTTGTTCGCCATACATGAGAGGGAAATGAGGAGCCTGAAACGGTCTGAAAGCTCTTTAAAAGAATTTAAGCACATCAAAACTTAAAGGCGGCTTCTGGTAAGCGGCCATTGTCACACAGCCTTTAAAACAGATGGCAATGATATGCCGAGCATTCTGTTATTGTAACAAACTGATGCAAATTTCATAATTCAATTCTTTCAGGTGATCAGTGAACGAACAATAAAGCTTCAGGAAGAAATGGGCAGACAGCATAAAGATTCGATTTCTCAGCTGGACGATGAAAAGAAGCGATTTGCGTTCCTTGACTTGCTGTTGATGATGCAAAAGGAGAATAAGCTCACTGACGAGGACATTCGAGAGGAAGTGGATACTTTCATGTTTGAAGGTAAAATATCAAAAATCAAGCAAGACGTGTTCCAAATTAACACTCAGTATGGGTAGAGAGAATGCGGGGAAGCTGCAAACGCTCTTACTCTCAGGTCTCTATAGCGTGCAAGTTAAATAAGGGACTAAAAGAGTGTCTTACATCCACGCTTGATTTTGGACATATTTGGCCACTTTAATCATGCCAAAAAACGTACCACGCATCTTATCAATATTTTTCCACTGCAAACACGATTTAAATAGTCAAGCATACTACGATGTTAAAATCGGCGGCTGAACTTTTCAGGCCATGATACTACTTCGAGCGGCATGGGATGGACGCTGTGGATTCTTGGGCATCATCCGTACATTCAGAAAAAAATATTTGCTGAACTCGACGAGATCTTTGGTTTGTATACTATTACATCTTTATAGTGGAGGACAAAATAAATGGCTAAAAAGCGCGCCTTTCCAGTCCGACGCACCGAATAGTTATTTCAATACAATTATTCAAGTTGCGCAATGAGTGCGACATCGAGTTAGTCCTGTATCAGTCAAATGCCGCTGTTGGTATGGGTCAGTCGTAAACCATTGTCTCAAAGGTTAGCGCTCGACGCGATTCGCATCCATTTTTGGGCACTCGCTTTGTCGTCCACAACAGGAGGCTATTACTTTTGGATTCTAGTTGTAAAAGAATATATTTGAGTCATAATTGAAGCAAAGGCATGTTTCAAATAGCATTTTCGTACATTTTCATTTGCCTCAATCAGATATTACAGGAATTCAAATTGAACAATATGAAGAAACAATTTTAAACGTTTTAACAGGTGACTCAGATCGTCCCATCACGCCCGACGACCTTAAGGAAATGAAATATTTGGAACGATGCATCAAGGAGGGTCTGCGTCTTTGCCCGCCTGTGCCGCTTTTTGCTCGAAATGTTACTGAAGATACTCTAGTTCGTAAGTCAATACAATGGTGCGAAGTTCACTAAAATTTTCTATTTCAGAAGGCTACACTATTCCTAAAGGATCAACCGTTGTTCTCGTGCCCATTTATATGCATAGAGATGATCAGGTACTGAAAGCCGTTTGCTTTTCTGCACACAGTGATTTTATGTGCATATCGTATTTTCTTTAATAAATCCCATTGCTTAGTAGTCTCCACTATGCAATAAACCTCGGAGGGGGGTATTTATTTCAGAAAATATGGTATTTGAGATTTCTGTTCTTAATGTAAATGTTTGAGATCAAAATTGATTTTGCATACGTTTTTAGGTATATACCAATCCGGAAGTCTTTGATCCCGACAACTTCTTAACTGAAAGAGTCGCGTCCAGGAGCACTTTCTCATATATTCCATTTTCTGCAGGACAACGCAATTGCATTGGTACGGTAACTTGAATAATTTATTAGAAAGTTACATCCAATCAGACAAGAAGAGGCGTTCACTGGGAGCGCTTGTAACTCCGAAACATAAACCGTATTGGTAATAGTGTTGTTTTTCCAATAAATTATTTTATAAATTTTCAAACGATCGGTTATTTATGCATCGCGTAGCATATCAATTATTAGAAGCTTATTACAATTACTAAAGAGAAACTGCTAACGAACACATGGATACTTTCTGAAATAAATTTGTCCATGTTCAAAGTGATTTTAAAAGTGCTCCATTTAAAGTAGAAATGATATATTAAAATGCCATCATCTCAAAGCTCATAATTCTGCCTCTGCCAACAATGCCAATTATTACTTTATGCAACTTTCAATTTTAGGCCAGAAATTTGCTCTGATGGAAGAGAAGACTGTTCTTGCAACGATTCTGCGCAAGTACTATATAAAATCGATGGAAACCGTCGAGAAATGTCGCCCTCTGCCGGAAATCATTCTCAAGCCGCCCAAGGGCTTCATGGTTCAGCTGTTTACACGTCGCAAGTGACATCATTTATCCCAATAAAATGACGTCGCCATTCGGAATAACTCTACCAACCTGATTGCTATGCTTTCGTCTTTGAAGCAAACAATATTCAAACTCTTTTGGCCCAAAATTTATGTAGCCTTTCACTTGCTTGTAATTATGCGTCTCCCTACAAAATAGCTCTTATTCAGGGTTTTGCATGTTTTTGAGAATTATACTCAGTGCTACCAACAAAGATCGTTCCAAATGTCCTCTTACTGACAGCAGTTACCCGATTTACGTTAAAAAGAAAAAACTGTTCTGCACATAAAAAAGTCAAAGGTATCCCCCGTGTACCTGCAAACTTTTGGGATTCCAGCTTGTTTGAGTGAAAAATTATGATTGAAAATGATGTAAAGTAAATGTTAAATCAGTTGGAAGATTGAGTGAAGCGCGGTTTTCTCGTTTTTATGGACAAAAAGAAGTTGCACGACGTTGTCCACCGTAAAATGTTCAGAGTGTATGTTGAAGAGAGCTCAGTGAAAATGATCATTCACAACTGGGTTGGGCGCTTTTCACAAGGGGATGCAACTGAAGATGAACTCTTTTCTTGTTAGACTTCGCATAGCCTCACGTTAACTTCAATAATTTTTCACCTAGACAAGTTGGAATCACAAAATACTGCAGATAGGTTAAGGACACCTTTGACAAGTAACATAAACAGAATAGTCCTCTATTATCTTATGCATATAGGGTGGTTGCTATTTGTAAAAGGACTTTTGAAACGATCCTCATATATTCGAAGTCACATTTTTGCAAAGGTTACTGTAACGTGTGATCGACTGCCACGATTGTAACTGATTTGTGCCGTCAAAAAATGTTATATGCATACAAGTCGCCGGTCATTTTATAGCAATAAAGATTTAAATGATATCAAGTTTTTAAGTTCAGTTGTTTCAAAAGAGATCACTCGTAGCGATAGCAAATTACTTTTCAGTTTGTTGTAAATCGAAGCCATGAACGGAGAAATTGATATGATTTCTAGAATCTTTCAGCTGAACCGCGTCGTATTGCCACCTCGCAAGAAGTGATTATGGAGAAGCAAAATTACGCAAGATATAAAAATTTGCCTGAATTATCGTTTGAAAATATTAAGGATGATATCATAATCTGTTTCATGCCGTTTTGAAGGCGGAGTTGAGAGGCATGAGTTAATTAGAGAATAATATCTGATGGACAGATTTGGGCACCGCGCGACGTCTGGGGTATAAGTTAGATGCCTGATGAAAGGGGGCACAGCCCTCTTCCCACCCCAGATTTACGAGCCCATTCTAGCCGATACTATGCGAGAAAAATATCTGAGTTTCTCTTTATAAAGGGAAAATTTTCTGCACTACACCCGAGATCTCAGATCTTAACTACACATAAGTCTGGAGGGGTGCTCGTCCTCTACATCCCCACGCCCACCTCTGCTAACGGAAGAACTTTGTACTTTTACCCTCCCTGCTCAGCTGATGCAATTCAGTGCAATGCAAATTCAGGCTGAGGTGGAAGGCAAACGACTAAAACATAATAGCATTTAATCCCTTAATATACCACATTTCAGTTTAACATAAACATTTTATAATTCAAAAAGGACACTTTTTATACTTCTTTGACTGTGAAAATTTTTCTAATTGGTTTGAAAATTGTCGACTTTGAACTGGAAAATGTCCTTGTTAAAGTGGAAATGACATATCGTGTTTTCCGAAATAGTGCCACTGTGCCACTATTATTTCAATCCCCTCTCTATCCTGTGCCACTCTTTTCGCGTGTGCCACGATTTCCACGTGTGCCATTATTTCAGAAAATGCGATTTATAACTGAAAGTAAGGAAGAGAAATAGGAATCGAAGGAAGAAAAAATGAAACTTTTTTGTTTAACGCGTAACCGAACGCAAATGGCAGTGGCAGCCGAGGAGCGGCTGGCACGGGGGACGATCGATACTTGACGGCGGCTGGTCATGTGGTCGCCGACTGGTTTTATTCCCCGGCCGCCTGACGTCGCCCGGCGCAGAGGGAAAGCCGCGTGTTGTCTGTTTTCTTGCGCTCTTGCCAGCACGTAGCAGACGCAGCCATGTTCTAGCTTTAGTGAAATTTTTACAGAGCGTGTAATGGAATCAATTAGCTGAGCTGTAAATTGACTATAAAATGTGTCTCTCAATCGATGATTTCTGGCATAGTAGTGTTAGGGATGAGCAGGAGGCGTGGTAGCGTCTCTCTGACTGAAGCAATAGGCTGTTTACCTGTCAGGTAGGATTCGAAATTCTCGTAGTTTAACCCGTAAGAGTGCTCTATTAGATATTTGGGTATCTGGAAAGTTGCATAGAGCATCTGAGATCTGAAATATCAAAGGAATCAAAATAATTTTTGTTCGAAATCGTTAGGTATGAATGACAGGTTAATGATGAACTTTACAGGATATTTAATTAAGTGTGTATTGTCCTATAGATCTTCAAACGCATACTGAGCCATCATCGTCTGCTGTGAGTCGTCTGACACGACAAATATTCGACCGTCATCATGCAGCGGGACTTCGTCCACACTCAGTACTCCAAATGGCTGCGCGTTTATATTCAGGTAAGATTGCAGTGATATTATGTAAAGTGCAATTCCCTAAATGAGTTGTTCATATATTGTCATGAGGACATCGTATCGAAAAGATTTTTAAGAATCAGAAACATTACAATCATCGACTTATTTTGTTGACTTGGCAGGTAAAAAGCGCTTTGTAAACAGCCTTAAGGAAGAAAGGCTCTTTGAAATCGTTCAAAGCAATATTGTATACTGGTTTAAATAAAAATTTAATTCTCAAAGTACCGTCATTTGCGATATTTCACCATAGTTCCGAACGCACTTTAACAAATTTAAATAGAGAAAACACAAAAGTACAAAAACACACGGAATTTTATGGTAGAAGTTGTGTCCATACTACGGAAACTGACTATATTCGACATGTCTCATGTTAATATCATAGAATTATCCTCGATAGGCAATGCATTCATGGTAATCATTTTACCCCTGTGCATTTTGAATTTATCTCTTCCTTCCTATTAATGATTGTTTTATCGCTCAATATTTCGCCGGCGCTATTCAAGTTCTTTCATGCTTTGTTTAAAGTTACTATTATTCGATGCTGCGATGCTTTCATTTGAATTAGTCAATTTATAGGGTGATCTGAACGACCGCGCCGGAAAAGTGGTGTTTGTGACTGTGCACGATGTGGGTGGAAATCATCGGGCATTCTCACCATTCGTCGACAGCGACGAAATGGCGACTGTGAGAAGTAAATCGATCTGGATTCACGTCGTCCTTCCGGGTCAGGACGACGACGAGGACGCTCTACCTGAAGAGTATCAATTTCCCACCCTCGATCAGTTTGCCCACGACCTCGTCTTCGTCCTCGATAAATACGAGTAAGCTCTTCGGTTTGCATTTTTTTATTTTGCGCACCTTCGAGCATTTTCGAATGCGTACTGATTCGGAACGAAGCTGGTATAGTGTAGACAGTCTCAAGTATTGAGCATACTTTTCTTTTTGCGCGTGCCAATAGCGAACTGGCTACGTAATGCACCAAGACTCGCACAATGCGGCGTGTGAATTTCGCGGTGAATTTTCGCGGTACGTGCGCGAGTTTCTTCATTTCGATATCACTCTATCGCAGTGCCCATCGCAAATCTCTGCCATTATCAGCTGGATACTTTTTCGCAGAATGCAAGCACTATGAACATACGGAATACTCACAATAATGTGTCACTTTGCCCACTTTTTGTACCACCTTGAGCATGAAGTTTATTCGCGCGAAGAATACGCAGCTCGTATGCGAGTTGCGAAAGAGCGTCTCAGCTTTTTAACGCCTTGAAGCAATATTTCAGTTTCGACCGTGTCTTTATTCTCTACCAACTTTAAATCTTATTTAACAATCAAGGCTGAGCATTTTGCATTGAAAGAAGATTGCAGAGTCGTCCGCTGACGCACATTTTTCGATAACAATATTGTAAACAACTGTAATCGCTAGTATAATCGCTTTACAATAAAAAATAGTGACATTTGTGCTTGCTGATCACGTGCGCATATTGACGCGTCATTGTATTGCTATTTCTTACTTTTGCATCAGATGAGATTGGCGAGCGAGATTGAACGGGTTATTTACGTAAACACGTGAGCGCTAGTTACTCATGACTGCTCTACTTACCCTACCATTAGGTTGGCTTGGCCTGGTTCAGCCGTCTGATGAAATGTTTGGAAACAAACTAGAAGCACCACGCCCTTCTATTATTCTCTTTTCTGTTATTTATATGGTCGGTTTTACGAATAACATGCACATAACTTCAACAATCAAATGAACATTTTTATTATTTATGCTCGCAAACGAAAATGAAGGTAAAAAAACGGTCAAAACAGGTGTTTTTCAGTAAATATGTGCGGATGATTTATTATCGAAAGACGAAAATGCAATCTTCTCAACGACTATTTTCACATTTAGCTCTTAATTCCTATGCATTCACTATTGCAACACGAATGAAAGTTGAGGCATGACCGTTCATGATAACCAAATTTGCTTATCTTACGAACAGGTGCAACCTCCCCTGCGGACTGCAAACTGTACCGTCCTCCATTTTCGCAGACTTTTAACTGTTTCGAGTTTAGCCGGCGAAATTTTCACTTTTAATATTTGCACACTAATTTTCGGCGTCCTTTTCAATCTTTGAAAATTCGACTTGCCCATCGTTCATAAATAATGCATACACTTTTAGGCTACGTACAGTGCTTGGATTTGGCGAAGGCGCCGGCGCAAACATTCTGACTCGTTTCGGCCTATTCTACCCGAATAGAATGCTGGGATTGATAATGCTCGATTGTACCAGTGCGACGGCCGGGTTTGAAGAACAAATCAAACACAGGGTATGCAAAGTTGATGAATAGTATTTGTGCTCTGGGCTAACATGCCTAAATGGTACGCAGACGATGCGCCTCACTTTCCGGATCGCGTTCTAGCACGCCACATGCGCATGAGTTAATTTATTACAGTTTACTGCGCATGCTCGTATGGCATGCTATGGAGCAATCCAGAAAGTGAGGTGTATCGTTTACGTATCGCCTTAATACTGGCTTACTAAATATGACAGCTATAAAACTGAGTGGTCAAATACGACCACAGTCGCATAGGGATGATATGATTTGCGCCGAAATTTTTGTCCTCTTCACACGTCGGCCTCTTTTTCCACTTTTACAACCGCGCCATGAATTTATCTACCGACTGTGACCTATTGCATTAAAGGGCACCGGCTGAGATCTGAGCACAGTTGACTGTATGCTTCATACCTCTCACATAACTTTAGATATGGCAGAAGTATGAGACTGTTAGCTGAACACGGGTCGCAGCTGCTGTCCTTCAGTAAAATACGCCCCTACTGTCGACCAATCGATCGATCCATTTACTGTCAACCCAGTTTGTAATTAGCTATGCTGATGGGCGAAACGAATTCATGTCCACCGGGTCAGTGGATCTGATGACGTAATCGATCAATCAACATATCCTAATTTGTATCCCAATATTTACGACTTTTCCAAAAATAGAATATTATGAAGCAATGCTCTCAACCTTTAGAATAGTTTTATCGACTAGGTTGAGTCTCGCACGTAAGCAATAGAACTCGAGCCACTGTTGTCGACTGTTTATTTTGCGGCTTAAAAACCCTAAGTTCCAATGGGTCATTGTAGACGGTACAGAACGGTACGGCATCACACTACCGTCGCGCTGATTTTATTTCTAATTTACCAATGATTTCTGATCTTTCTGCCGTATTTATTCTTATAGTGTGACGTGCCGTTTTCGACTCCTTCTGAG